>CAAKHB010007215.1:51435-96090 GCA_901007665.1 Aeoliscus strigatus | reverse complement strand
TGGGGAGAGCTTACCCTTCACGCTGACTTTGTGCTCTCCAGTACCAGGGTGAGAGATGAGATTCACTTGTATCGACACCTCTCCCACTGATCCATTGGATGACTGACCTGGACACATATCAAAACAGAAACAGGAGGATTGGAAAGAGGCGTAACAAAAACAGGGAGCTCGAGAGAGCATGAATAAAAAAGGACAGAGGATAAAAGGATAGAATCCTGGCTGAAGGCTGAAAGATTTCTGTAGATGAGGTGTCCATGAAATGGATCCAGATGTCAGTGTACAACCATCACCCACAGCTCTGGGGGGGAAAAAAACAGCATGGAAACCCACTAGAGTTCACCCCTGTGGTTCCACCATTAAAAACAATGTCAGGGTTTCTGTTAGCTTCAGGGTAAACAACGCTAAAGAGATAAAAAACAAAGACACATGACGTATTCTGCCTGGCTTGAAGGCTTTAAACAGGCAAACAGAGTGACGGGATGAACTCAATAATAATGTCCTCAAGTTCTCGCTCGATTTGACTGCATGCAGACGACTACAGTGGAGTTCAAAGCAAAAAGATACTTTGGAAGAAGTAAAAAAAAACCCACACACATCAGAGGGATTTACTCAATAATATATAAATCGCTGATCAGAGGTAACAAATGCCGTTAACCCGGCCTGTCTGACAAACCTGCTAACCTGATCTTCCTTTCTCTCATTCTGATTGTGTAGTACACGCCTCAGGGGGAACATAGTGTTGTCAGTGTCACCGTTTCAATCACATGGGGACGCTTTGTTGCCAGGAATCAATTAGACTCGATAGCTGACCACATGTCTCTCTCTCTGCGTGATGCAGTTGAGCGCTGTCCGCTTCAGCTGTCTCTAACAACAGCCTGGTGTTTCACCGAGCCCCAGACAAATAGATGTCCAACACCGCAAGTGCTGGTGCGCTTGATGAAGGGGCATGTTGATCCAATGGCTAATCAATGTGTGCCAAATAGGCTGTGTGCATTATAGCTAGTAATGAAGGAACAAGCCTGGTGATTTATTGTAATGACACCCTGGGATGAGGGGGAGGGTGGAAAAATATGGCCGCTGCACAATTAAGCTGAGGACTTGTGAGAAATTACCAGAGCAACGCCATGGAGCATTCCCTTCATTTGTACCCTGAAATAATGGGATAAATAAAAAAAATCCTGAGTGTTTGGCACCATAAACACATGCAATTAGTGGCTCTGTGAAATGATGAGCAGCAGACAATGGAAGGTTTGAGGGAGAACAAAAGAGATGAATGCTTCATTAAAAGGAGCCAGAGTTGTAGCCAATTCGATTCAAGTCAAGTCAAGGCAGATTTCATTTGTATACCTTGACCTCATGAAGCATCACTTATGAACTGTTCTAAAAGAAAACCAACATTGAACTGAGCAAACGCTTAGGGCGAGCGGGGGAAAACTTATCAGGCAAAAAAACAAAGGGCAGATCCAAGGCTGCATGTGGATGGTCCTCAGCCTCAACCACATGAAACGGAGAAAGCAACAGGGAGAGAGACATAGAGAGAGACGAGCAGAGAAACATAGAAAGGGAGAGAAAAAGATAAACTGGTGGGAGCTAGAAAAGCAGTGGTGAGAACAAATTGTCTTAAAAGAAAAAAAAGTGATTACTGCCTGCAGTTTATATCTCCACTGATGCACAAAGCAGCTTGTGAGTTCAGTTTGCTCCCTATGAAACAGAGAGACAAATGCGTGCTTCCACGCACACTCCTGGAGAGAGGAAACCGGTGCATGCTGAGGTCTAAATGTGTCGCTGTCAGAACACAGGGGATTGTGATTAATGTAACCCTGTCCACAGTGCTACATCAACCATCAGCGCATCCCCACACTTAACTGACCTAATGCACATCAGCCACCTCACTACCTCCAATTACAGACATCACATTAGACCACTGCAGATAAACCGAGACACCATGGCGTGAACTGAAAAGGGAAGGGTGGGAGGGGGTGAGAGATTTAGATATGGTGGGAAAACAGCAACCAGCAATCTTGTAACAGACAGTGAGAGAGGCAGTGCTGGCTGCCTCACTGATGAGCCTTCCCAGCATCTGCCTATGCAGGGTTCTGCACGGCTGGAGACACTACTCTCCTCTGGAATCTCTGCAGACACCTGGAGGCATTTACTACACTGTGAGAGGCAGAAGAATGGGAAAATACAATATTAAAGTGGGTCATTGATGACGGAGAGAATGAAGGCGGCGTGAAAGAGAGAGGGGGACTTTATAGGTTCACACTATAGATCTTATACAACTGTCTTGACGATTTTCTCTGTTAATAATTCGAGAGAGACAATACAGGAGCTGGAGGATTTACTGGGTATGGGCTGAATAGGTCATTCACGTCTCCCTGGTGCTTTTATTTAGCCTACTTACTGAGAAGAGAAACAACATATACGCTGATATACGCAATTACTGCAATGTCCACTGAACGTTTGAGACTCAAAGACTGAAGAAACAGACTGCTGGATAAGTCATCAGAGTAATCATAACCAAATGAAAATAGGCAAACAAATGATTAAATGTGCTGTTCTGATTTTTTTTTCACTCTTTCATTTAATCAGAGAGGGTCAGTTGACACCATGATTAAACACATAGAATAATAAATAATAACATAAAATATGCATAGTAATAGCATCAGTGCATTCAAAGCAGTGAGTGGATGTCTGATCATTTCCTGTTTTGACTAAATCTAATGATGTCATGTCATTCTTTCACTGGTCTGTACTACTCTACTTCAATGCATGTGAGCTTCTGTCACAACAAAATGATGAGCTCTGGCTCAGGCCTAAGTGACTGATATCAAATGGTTTTGTGGTTCTATTACCTGGAGGTAATATCATCCAGGGAATGTATCCTTCAATACTACTGTCAGGGAACAGACCAGTGCTTGGCTCAACAGCAGGTAAACAGAATTTGTTATCTTTACTGTGTTTGACTGATTCTGCCTGCTGCCTGAGAACTGTAGGTTATCGACATTTGTGTGCGCCTTCATCTTCCATGGACTTAGAAGCATCAAACTTCATCCTTCCACCAACATTGGCGAGATTGTTGAGACACACTGAGATTCTACCCTGAAGCTCAGTGCACACATTGGAACCAAGACTAATGGGACAACTGCATACTTGTCATACCAGTCAGGTTTAAACAATCAAATAAAAACAACAATAGAGCTGTAATTTGGAAGCAATAGTGTTTACTACTACTAATAAGTGACCTACAAAATGATTATAGTGAAGTGAAAGAGTGCTACTCGTCCCAAATCGGTGTATTATGTGTAATTATGCTCCATCAGGTCAGTGATTGTAATTGTGTTCTAAAATATATTATCTAACTAAAACCTACAAGAACGTCAGCGCTTCTTCTTGCTTCTATTTCTTGACTTTGTAGGAGGAGTCTGAGCCTGCTCATGTCACAGGGACAGATGTTTCTGTCAATAAGCTGATGGAGTTCCACTCACTGAAATGTGAAATTTAATTGAGTCTGCCTTTGAGTGAAGTGAAAGCCTCCTTACCTTGAGAGGTTTGGGTGCATATATATTTCTTGATCAAGGCATCTGTAGGTTGAGTGTAAAGGCTGAGAGCATATTTGAGTGATTTCATGTCGGGGCTCTTTTCTAGGAAGGTTTTCTTCAGCCCGTTTCCTCCTGCATGGAAGTATTGCTGCAAAAAACAAACCCAAACAACACAATTGAACTGGGAAACATGACAGCAAGCTTTCATTTGCACATGATGTTGAGTTGCAGTGTGATGAGGAAGTGCCAGGACAATGTGGACAGTGAGTGTTTTACAAAAGCAAACGTAGAGATATCACAGGAGCGACAGCAGTAACACATTCCTAATTACTGTGCATTTATGTTTGCCTAGCTAATGCACGTTCATGCTAAAAGGCCTGATCCATCATGGTAGACAGGGCTTTTCTTGTCCTCACTCCCACCTGTGAAAGGTGGGTGACCAGGGACAAGATCTTGTTGAGGGAGGCGAGAAAAGGGACAGTTAATAACCACTTTTCACATTTCAAATGATCATGTTTAGCTATCTGTAACCTCTGTAACACTCAATTAAAGACAGAGGAAGGCTGGGAGGACAAATCTTTGTGTTAGCACAGAACAACCCCATTTTACTGGTATATCATAATGACATAATTAGACACACCGAGGATGATGGCTCACTGTTGTTCAACAGCCTCCAATCAATTAAACCATCACATGTCTTAAACAGATTCAATACAAGCAATATTCAGTATCATCTTCCTAAAGACAGAGTTTATTTGCTTTCCTAAATACATTACTTTGATTTTGGTCTAATTAGTGTGAAGGTGAGTGTGTTTCATGAGAATGGTACACAGGATGCATCCTAAAACAATGTGCCTGTAGCATAAAAATGGAATTAGCATAGTGAGAGAGAGGCAACACCTGCCTTTCTGCTGCAGTCCCTCACAGGTCAGAGTTCGGAAAAAGAGGCAAACTGTGCATTATTGTGAAATCAATCTAATGAACTACATGACTTTTTTTTCACTTCTGTACGGGCCAGTGGATTTATCCATTATCCCACCATTAGTCACCAAAGGTTCAAAGTTCAGGATAAAATGTTCTCAGAGGAAATAGCAAGCATTGTACCTAAAGAGACGACTAATCCTTGCTTGGACTAATCTTCCCACTTGTTGTGTGTGTGTGTGTGTGTGTGTGTGTGTGTTTTTAGATTACAGTGTATAAAATGTTCTGCCTCTGTAGTTTACCATACACTGATCCGCTTGCACAACCCTCCAAAAGCATTACTGAACTGTGTTAATTGACTGGTTTCCTCGGAATACTGATGAAAATAATTCTAGGGACAAGTTGTTTTTTTTCCTGCACTTCATGATGCACTCTTCCCCCAGTGGCACAACAACAAGTAAGGTCTTGTCTGCTAGAACATAGTTTCGGCATATTTCCACTTTCCTGAGATTAATTACATTTCTTCTCATGGACCTGCACCAGGTCTGTCTGCCTGTCTGTCGTTAATTTCTTTTATGGAAAATGGTTTATCCTTAACTGGCAATATATAACAAAACATTTTGAAATTTTGAAGTTATTCTAATATCCAATGATAAGTCTCTGTGGGTGATTTTTTTTTTAGAATTAGTATTTCAATAAGTGACCTATAAACGGTTAATACTTCAAAACACAAATAAGATCAAAGAGAAGAACGGGGAAAAGTCTGCTTTGCCTCATGTGGCTGCGGTGACATGCAGGCTGAAGTGGAGCCATCCAGCTGTGTGTATCGAACTTAGAAGTTACCTTGATGGTGGGAAGCACGAGGTCCATAGCTGCACACTGACGTGGAGTCAGACTTCTGGCCTCCTCTCGAATGACGTGCTCCTGAAGGGATACCAGATCAGGTCAACAATCTACCAGTGGTGAAGCAGGCACACATGGCATAGAATTTTGAATTTAAATGTTTCTCCATTGTAAAGGAAACGGGGGCATATAAAATGCTTGTAAAACAGCAATAGCTTAAGTCATTTGTATTCCAATATGTACAGGGCTCTAAACATGTATGTAATTTTTTCTGGTCAATCATAATTTGAGCCCCCTCATTTTCAGTTGATTATTTGAAATGACTAATGCTACTGCCTCAGTTGCCAGGTGTTACAGTAAGTGTGAGCAAGTCATACCAATGCTTTATTCAAAAACATTTGCCAGCTTTGTTTAAGTGTATCATTCTCCTAAAGGTATTTTGCTGGAGGCTGAATCAATACCAGATAGACACAACAAATACACCTACACCTATTTATGGTGCAGTGGTGTTCTGGTTTATTCAAAATACAAAATGGATCAATCACAAATTGTTTTAAAATTGATTCTGAAAGAGTTGTTGTGGCCACAAGCACTTGAATTACCATGTGTGCTAACACATGTTAGCACACATTAGTTTCTATTGCTAAATATCACCGGACCCCATTTATGTTTTATGAATTTCGGCCTGAATTCTTATAAACTGATGAAACAATATGATGCTGCTTTTAGCTGTGTGATATATATGATAAGGGATTTGTGGAGGCTAAAGGACATGGTGTTCAAACCGAGACTCCATGAAGCATCAGATGTGTTTGTATTAACTGCATCGGCCATTCTTCTGCCGAGGTCATAGCATTCCAGTAGAAGGGTACGGTATTTGAATAACAGATCATGTATCTACCTAATGGAACGTAGTAATGATAGTGATTCATTAACATTTAAGCCCCCTGCAACGTGTGTACACTCATAATGGAGCACATGGACACCACGTGGACTATCAATCATAATCAGATAGACCATTCTGAGGCTTTGGGACAGAAATGGAACAAAAACATTCCCATGTGTGTCTAATTATCCAGATGTTGTCTCAAAGGGCATCTGACAAGCCCTCAAACAACAAAAAAGTATCAGCCCACCAACAGGTAACTAGATAAACACACATTCAGTCTGCCTCCACTGCATGACTCAGAGGTTACAAACCTCTGGGACTGTCATTGCATGGCTGTTTGTAAAACCTCAGTGTAACCACTGATCTACTTCAGTGCTTCAGCAGACACAGCTTGAGGCATGAAAGAACCTCAGGTCACATCAGCAAGTCGACACTGGCCAGGCTCAGTGTTACACCGAGTTATACTAGACCAAAGCATTACAGCTGAATAACACACTTCTGTAGGCTGCTTCCACTCGTCTCAAGACTTGGACACAGCAGATTCCTGGTGCTGGACCTGGATCTGTGTTAGATGTGCCAGAAGTTTGCTAGCTTGATAATGGTGCTCCAAACACACACTCATCCCACCACTTTGAATAACTCACAGCAGATGAGATATACATTTATTTACAAGATTTTGCTCAACTACTGAAAGTCACATAGCTCAAATGGGTTGACATAGCTGTGAAACACTGAGTAATAGTGAGAACAGTGACACAAAGTATTCATTGGACTGCATGATTAGGTGCTAACTCTTTCCATCATGTGTTTCGGGAGACTTTACTCATCACAGCTTCGTCAGGACGCCCATCATATGAATACACGCTCATCTTGGTGCTAAATTTTCAAAGTGTCAATTCGCCTTATACCGCTGCACAGTCTACCGTTGGCATACTCATCATACTGACAGAAATGTGAGAACATTTGAAAAAGTCGGCTGCGTCTGACAAAATTACCTTTAACTTGGACAACTGACCCAAGTCCTTTGCTGCATTGAAGATCATCTGAGCTCCTTGCTGTTGGAGAAACAGATATTATCCATTTGACCAAAAAACAAACACAAGATAGAAATATACAAATACAAATCACCAGAATTACTACTGGAAAAACAAAGAAACTATTGGAGGATTCTGAGAATATGAAGATTTATTGAAGTTGTTTCATCGCATGTATGATGAATTATGTGTGATGGTGGAGCAAGCAAGAACTGAACAGATGGAGGAAAAGAAGGAAAAGACGCTGAATGAGGAGTCAGACATATGAAAAGAGTGACAGAAAGTGGGAAGTGGCACATAATTGATCAAACTCACACTCTGGTCACTCAGCGGAGGCAGAACAATTGTTCTTTCGATGGTGTTAAGCACAATTTTCCACAGCTCCTTGAGGACTCGTTTCAGCACAGTCTTCTCACATATCTTGGCAAAAAGCATCAAACTGCAAAGCGGCGAAAGAGGAATATTTGCCAGGTCAACACTTGAGGCATATGCCTCAACCTGAGAAAACACTGCAAGTGGTGACATCTTCACAAATAATATGATTAAGACAAGAAAAATACCTGTGATTCACTGAATAAATGCTGCAGCTTTACTCTTTAATCCCACCCCATTGTGCAGGCACAGTCTCAGAGACAGGAGGGAGGATTTGATGTTTCCATATCATTAAGAGGATTCCCTGTAATACCCCATTGGCCTCAATGTAGCTTTGACAAATGGCTGAGAGCGATTCCCAGACCTCAGCTGAGCCATTTTATCTCTCTGACTCTTTCAGGAATGCCACAAAAGTAAATACTGTGAGTGTGTACGGTTGAATACAAATTCAAAGCTAATGTTTTTCTTCACATTTTCTCCGTGAATGCCACTGACTGTTTGAGTACTGTATTTATTTTATTTGCCAGACTCAAACTAAATTGGAATTCAATGTGGCAGTCAAGTATTACTGATGACTTTCGCTTGAGGATGGAACCCTCATTGATAAAGCGGGAGTGCAGTAAGGATTTTTTCCCGTCTGTTTTTGATCTAACTCAGCAGTCAATAAGTGCATGCTAAGACAGACAACAGCACAGCATGTTAAGGTAGACCCCTCAATTATTAATTAACGGTATCTCTGTGTTAAGGCAGCAGGATGTCAATAGTGGAGCAATTGTTTGTTGGGTTCCCTGACAATGTTGAACGAGTACAACGTCATCTGGTGAGGTGTTTCATGGGACGTCAAATCCATTTCAATGCAGATTCAAATCAATTGCTTTGTATTGTCAATGTCAAGAGTCTTGTCTTGTTCTGCCCCACACTACTATGCAGCATTCGGAGTCATTACCTTAGAAAAGCAAGGTCTATTCATATCAAGCAGGACTTCTTAGACATTATAACAGAGCCAAAAACACAGCTCCTTGGCTCATTAGGATTTTCCGGTTTGTGGTCATTAATCTGAACTTTAACAATGGGCCAACCTAGTAATTGGAAGGTTACTTGTCCGATGTTAATGGTCAAAGTGCTCTTGACCTCCACACTGTATCCTGAATTGTTTCAGATCAGAACGTATTGTGTGTTTGTGAATGGGCTCATGGTGCAACAATACTGAAAATCACTTCAAGTACTGTTGTGGAAGAGAGTCCATAGATCAGTGCTGTTTGAATATTCATTGTTCATCTAATGCTACAATAAATCATAGTCAAATGTATCTTACTTCTGTATCTTACTTGTCCCAGTCAAGAATATTTTTTGCACTGAAATTACCACCCTGTATGATTGGCCCGATGAGCCATTGTAAATACGTGTGATTTGTAACTCCAATTTTAGCCCAATTCACAAACATGTGTCACTTTAGGAGCTTGGGTCGAAAGCTAACGCTGATGGTCATCACATTTTATGCCTCAACCTGACCATAAAGATTCTGAGCTGAATATCAAAACCAGCACTTTCACTTTGCATTCATTAGTTACCCACTTTTTATCCAGAAGGTCCATAAGCGGGCGAAGGACGGTCTCTGCATCCATGGCAGCATTGCTCCCTTTAGCTGAACCTTTCATCTGGACCAGCTCCTGGTTCATCTGCTTCACACAGTCCTCGATCACAGGTTTAAAACTAAGTGATGAAAACATAGCAGTCATTCACGGCCATTCACACTTTTTCCATATTCCATTCAGCTCCAGTCTCTGCAAGCTCACCCCTGTTGAAAAGATGTTAGGGACAGGAGTGGTTGGCAACTTACTGCGCTCAATGAGCTTAGAGCACAGCGAGAGTCTATTAAAATTTGAGTGCATGTCTGTCAATCCTTAAGCAGTCTTGTAGTACAATTTCTTTAACAAAACTGGACAGCACTAGAGTCGCCGACCTGAATGAAAATGACCCCCCCAGTCCCAAACACACAAACTCACTGAGTCACTGTCATGCTCACCTGGACCCTAATACACCGCTGAGCTCATCCAACACCGTGTTGAGTTTATTTTGCAGCTCCTTGAGCAGATCACTGGCTTCTGCATCCAGCTGTCAATGGAAAACCGAGAGTTACAACATCATCAAAGTGCCCCCCTACTCGGCCACGCTGACTACCTCTGGAGGATGCCTCAACTGGGGTGGGGGAGTTGGAGAATACAGACACGAGGGGAGGCGACCTGGTCGCTGGTGGCCTCCCACGCATTCTGCCCGCCATCTGTGCCACACAACCCTCGAATACAAGTCCCTGAGCGCTGACAGGACTGCTTGCAGAGTCATACAACATAGTGTCAGCGAAGTACCAGCCAGCAGCCAGAGGCTTCATAAAGGGAGGGGTTTTGTCCGATACTACATTGTTACAGTAGAGAGAGTATGCGGTTCACCAGCCTTGCCAATGTAGCAACTCAGGGAAATGAAGCTCACTGTCATGTATACGTAAATACTTGAATCTACAGGTTGTTCTGATCCTCTAATCCTTTTTCGGACTTTGTATTTTTTCGAGGGGCGACACTTAACCCACAGGATATTAATAATATTATTATGGTCCAGGCCTTGTTTAACTTCTAACTTCATGTGAGTGTAGTGCTATGTGTTTGAAGTCACTTTTTATTAGCAACACTTGCTTTACATTAGTACACTTAGTTTGTATGCATGGTATGCATGGGGTTTATGCAGCATCATGTCAATGTGTGTACTGTTTATGACAGTTGTGTTTGTGCACTGTGTTTTGGTCTGATTTCCAAAACTGTGTGGGAGGATGTTTGGAATTGGACTGCATGTGGGATTTTGTAGCATTAACTAAATGTGTGAGTGCATCTGCATCGTGCTGTTTGTCTCAGTACTCATACATTATGCTTGCCATGTTCTAATGGCCATTGATGTTTAAGATGAGGATGGTGAAGACATGTAGCTGAGGCTCAGTGCCTGAGGTAGACGTGTCAGGCCAGGCACAGCACCACATGCATGACAGATCGTCACATTAGGCCCGATAAAAGCTAAGCCATGGAGCCGCTCATCTCACACAGTCTAATGGCCGATGGCTGAGCTGGGGAGCAGACGCATAAACCTTTGACAGATATTGTTATTTTGCGGACATTCCTCTATCTGCAGTATGAGCAAGTAAGATTTATGTGTTGTGTAGGTTCACTTGTGCCTGTCCATGCTGCTGTCACTTTCATACACTTGCACACAGCATGTAACATTTTTTGGTCACAAAGAACATTACATGTAAAGGTTTGACTTGTTATTTTACGCTTGACATGACAGATAACATCTTCAGAAAAATGCTGCAGGCCTTGGGCTTTCACCAGTCCTTCTCCCCTGGAGAAAGTTTGAATCTAATCTGTATAACCTGGCAGACATTGAGTGCCACTTTCTCCCCTAAACTCTATGTCTTAAAACCAATGCTGGCGAGGAACATTTCCTATCCTGTGAAAGAAACCAAACCAAAAAGCTCTGGCTGCTTGAGGTTCCTGATATTCTGGCCAACTACAGTCAGAAAAATCTTAATCCAAAACTAGCCGCATACATTTCTATAATAGGTTATTTCCATCATTGTGCATATAAAACTGTTCCGTCATGGAAATGATCGAAAAGTAATTTTCTGAAATGCCTAAAATGGATCCAGATAAAGTCCTGCGATTATCCTGAAAATGGAGTAGAATGTCACGATTGAAACGATGAATGTTAAAAATGTAAATGGTAAGAAATTACAACTGAGGGACCATTAAACATCATTTGTTAATACAGTAAACATAGTTCACGAAGGAATGGAAATTACATCGAAACAGGGGTTGATTTACATATAATTTCATTAACAAGATTCTGCTATCATTAGTTCATACAATATTATACTATAATATTATTATACACACTATATACTATTAACAAAAAATACATTTTCCTCCAAAGAGCAGGAGTTCATTATGGTTAAGTAGTGATTATTCAACACTTATTAGAGCACACAATAAGTTTAAAGCATCTTCATTCATGCTTATATGTACCTGAGTTAATACAAAACATTCACACGAAAAACTGTCAATCAATGCTTCTTACTGTATTGAATTAAATAGATGCAGCTGTATTGTTAAAATGAGGCATACAAATATTTGTAATGTTACAAAGAGTCAGTGTCAATGGTTTGTTATCTCCATTTGCAGGAACAAGTGCATATATATGTGTGTGTGTGTGTGTGTTCAATTGCATATTTTCTACTCTGATAATTATAGAAAGGACGCAGCAAGTTTGGAATATCCGGAGCACCTGGCTGCTCCATGGTTGCTAGTTTCACTCAACACTGACTGTCATCCCAAAACCTCCAGAGGGAACAAACGCTCCTCTGGCAAACAGCCTATCGACAGCAACTCAGCTTTGCTTTTCTTTCCCTGTTTCAACAATATCTATTCACTGATATGTATTTATTCTGAAAGCATGCCGTACATTTCAAACAGTTAAGTACATAGGGGTCAGAAAAGAAAGAAAGTAAAGCAAACAAACTGTGAAAAAACATATTATCAGACAGAGGGCAGCACCCAAAATAAAGCCTGGTAATCTGGGGACATCCGTCTATGATAAATCCATGAATGTGAGCACTGGAAGACATTGGTAATGTTATACATCAGCTTTCGGTAATTACATTGGCTCTCTGGGAGCTAATTGCTGGTGGGGAACCGTCTGTAATGAATAGACGCATGTGCAGAGAGGAAGCTCATAGAAAACTGTCCCCTATAGACCACAGCTGTATACAAAGCTTCAGGGGAAATTACAGAGGTGTAATAAAACTGTAACATCAACAGTGCATATTCACAGTTTGACTTGTTGT
This sequence comes from Aeoliscus strigatus, assembly GCA_901007665.1. Classification (NCBI taxonomy): domain Eukaryota; kingdom Metazoa; phylum Chordata; class Actinopteri; order Syngnathiformes; family Centriscidae; genus Aeoliscus; species Aeoliscus strigatus. The sequence goes on along the minus strand of CAAKHB010007215.1, from coordinate 83,604 downwards.
GTAGTCGTAAAGACGTCGAGTTATTATTACGCTGGCGATAATTGCCTGGGAGTGAGAAAGTTCTTTGTGAAACTCCAAGGAAGTGGCAGAAGAGCCACAGTTTACAGCACAGCTGGTGCCATCTCTGACGTTTTTAAAGCTGATTAAACACAATGACAGCCTTCTCGTCGGAAGCATTTTGTGGTTGCAACCTCTGTAATGGATAGAAATGATCAAAATCTGAAACGTGTCTACCTCTGATATTTATGCCTGGGTAAAAAAGGGAAACTACCACATGTCTAAATTGGCCATGGACAGAGGCAGAGGAGAAAATGCAGGCTAAAAAAAAAAAAAAAAAAGATGAGATTGGGTGATTTGAGCCACTATCCCCAAAACACTGGGGATGGTGAGTCTGAGCAGCCTGTCCAGAGGGGTGATGGGTAATTCAGATTCCGTATGCTCTGTGGCACATGCTGCTGGAGGGTTCGGGGGGTGGAGTGAAAAGCATAGGAGCATGAGAGGTGGCAGGAAGGCACGGGGGGAGGGGGCGTGCTTTATTCTATCATTTGGTAAATGGTGGGAAAGGTTGTTGACAAGTCCTATTACACACACCTTACAGAAGGACACAACCCCCTCCTCCTGGAGAAGAGAGAGAGAGCATAGAAAGGAAACGGGGGGGAAACAGAAGACACAACGACAGGAGACAAAACGCAAGGCAATACAGGCATTAGATACTGGAGAGAGACATGCATGCAAGTCATAACAGACTGCTCCTCAGATTGGAGCGACAGACTCACACCCAGCACACAGGTTCACAGGGTTAGACTGAATATATACAGACATGTTAAAGGGGGAAGTAAAGAGTGGGGGAGTAGTACTGTGAGCACAGTTGGGGTTGAAGATCACTAGTAGAGGTGGTTGTCAGGAATGTGACATTAGGAAACCGGACGACATGTCAGATTAGTCTATTAGATGGTAACAGAAGTGAGAGGAGGATTACAGCGGAACACTGCTGGGGTCAATTTCCTTTCACTTTCAATAAATGTCATCTGAAATTATAATTTCCATAATGATGGCACAGCATTTATTTCACAGGAGAGTGCTGATCTGGGTATGTGGGTTTAAGAATCCATATTAACTGCTTTCAATCCCGGTGAAGTGTCCTTGAGAAAGAAAAAGAATCCCTGCAGACCTCGGGGATATTGTGCGCTGGCAAACCCTGTGGTTTGACCTTGCAGTGTAGGGGCCCAGATGTAGGATACAAAGCTCAAGTATATTGCAATTAAATAGCGTCCAAACAGGATGCAGACATACGGTAGTCAAACACACTCAGGCAGGGACAGACCTGTTTGCCACCCATGGACTCAAACATCTTCTCCAGCTGGATGCGAAGCTGTTGAATGTTGTTGAGAAGTATGCAGGGCTGTAAAAAGTCAGACAATATCTATTATTACTTTATTGTCACAGCAGTACAGTGAACAAGTGAATGTGCCAGAATGTCCAGTTTAATTTTACAACTGCCTTTTTTTCCTCCACTGACATGAACCTTGATCGAGACAAGCCCATATCATTTAAAACCCACATAAAACGTCAAAACTCTCATTAGTTAACAACAGAAAAAATCCATCAGTTTGGATTTCCTGACACAACATCCATACAAGGATGCACAACATTGACAGTCGTCAGGGAAACACGATACATAATACAACAGGGAGAGCAGTAGCTACAGTGAATATGACGGCCCTTATCGATTCTCAGCTCTGCAACAAATTTAACAGATGGTAGACATTTGTCATGCACGTGTCTTTATGGCGCTGCAAGGGTTTTTTTTCAGTCACTTTTCAGTCAGGCACATATTATTGGTAGTATCTGCCCAAAACATCAGACAAAAACACAACACGCTCAAATTATGACAGTGATAATGGATAGCACTAAAATAATAATTCTGCCCCCCACAGGAGAAGGATGATTGGTGTCTTTCAATCCCCAAAGTAGCCAATGGCGTCTCGATGGCAGCACATAATGGCTTTGCCTCAACTAGATTTATGTGCAAATTGGTGTGGGAGTGATTACAGTTTCTAAATCTGAATAAAAGCAATGGAGATTTCTTTCAGCTACACATTTATATTTTGAAAGAGGATGAAAAATATCATACATATGATTGGTCCAGTAGCACATGGGCCACATGGATTACGATTCATCAGCTAAACCAGGGATAGTTGTCAAAAGGGACACAGCTATTTCATGAGTGTACATTGTCATTAATTTGCAGAATTCACTGGGGAACTGGTATGGAATGGTGGTAAGCTACACAATAGCCCGTGAACATAATATGAAGAAATCATTCATCTTCTTCCACTTATTCCAATTACGGGTCACGGTTGTGCTGGAACCAGTCCCAACAGGCGGGGTACACCCGGGACACGTCGCCCACTCAGACAACCTTCCACCCACCATCCACACACCTACAGGCAATTTAGATTGACCAATTAGCCTTAACATGATTATGGAGGCCCAGAATCAAACCTGAGACCTTCTTGCTATGAGGCAACAGTGCTATTCACCATTACCATCTTGCCCTATGAAGAAATCAGAACTGTTTAAATATTCATAGAGAAAACAGCTTTGGCTGAATTGAAATAAAGTAGTAAAGTAATTTATTCTGAGTGAAAAGTTATAACCAGAAAAGTTTGGGACTCACATCTCTGGATTATTGATACTTGTGCTTACTCTTAATGTGTTTCAGGGTTTTTAAGAGAACCATTAAGGACTGGTACATGGCCTTTAAAATACCTTTTAAATGAAGTACCTTTTAAATGAAGACAGAAACCTGTGTGGATTTGTGCATAAACAGAAAATAAGTCTCAATATTTTTTAGCATACTGAAACCAATACGTCTCTTCAAAAATAATATTTGTGATGTTCCATTGCTACAGGTAAGGTCGAATAAAGTTCAGGTACAACAAAAAATATAGGTTGGGATTAGAAAAAAAAAAGTTGGTTTAATGTTGTGCAACTTGTGGTTGACAGGATGTGACTGGACTCCAAACAATGTCTCCGACTGCTAAATTCAGTGTTTGTTTGTTGAAGTGGGTCCTAATGCGGATCTTCTCCCTTAACATACACATCATCGCAATGCTGCCGCTCCTCGTGTCAGAAAATGTGCTGTATTGTTTGGTTGAAAAACGTTGGCGGTATCCCTATTTGCGGGTTGTACAACCTGAAAATGTCAACGCTCTTCTCTGGTGACTGGGCTGTATCGTTTTAAAGATAAGGTTTTATCTCATGCAATCTGCCGCATTACGACCGGTCTCAGCCCTGTCTCAAGCCGCACACAATCTCTCTGTTAAAATTTCCAGTTATCATCACAAAGAAGCATCTGCCTCGTCCACCACTATCCTCAGCAATGTCCCTCACTTGAACGTCAGTGACCAGTGTGGATAATTAGACCACTCGGAAAGGCCTGAATTTAGTCATTTCACAATGGATAGAGAACCCAGATGCACTGATTGGCCTTTTTGTAATAATTATCTTGTCTAATAACAGGACTTTGTCAGGACAGAGACAGGGTGCCTCAGTAAACAACACAAATGCCTGGTATTTTCCACACTGTCGACGTCAATAGACCAATATATAAATTGAATTATTTTGGTCCATGCCGCCTTCTAAAAACAAAACAAACAAACAAAAGTTGAGTGGGCACTTACCACATTTTCCTTATTCAAATACAAAGGATAGTCTTTAGATATGATTGCAGCATACTGCAGAAGAACCTTGTTGATAGTCTGTAGGAAGGGAGAGAGGCCGTGTTAAAACCATCGTTGTTTGCTTTTGTATTATTAAATCACTAGAACATATTGCTGTAAAAGCTTCAAGCAGTCACAGACACATAACATGATCATATTAAACCAAGTTAAAGCAGATGGCCTTCACAGATCAATGGCAAAGTCTTTACATGAGCGTTATTACTCCTGCACAGACTTTTCAGGGTTCATTGTTTGCATTTTCCACAAAGCCTGACCTTTGCAAAGCGACACATGAAGTGGGCCAGAGCCTGGGGATTCGGACACTCTAGTTTCTTGATAATCTCAAAACTCTGGTTTAGTTGAGTAAAAACATCCACCACCGAACAGGAAAACAGGGCATGTTCTGAGGTCTGTTGGAACTGTAGAGAGAGCGGTTTAGGATCAGGAGATGGGAGAGAAGAGAAGACAAAGATGTAAAATAGCACATGTGTAAGCACGTCACAAAGATGTGACATTAGATTCAGCGACATCCATTTACCTACAGTCCATGAATGTATACATATATATACTGTATATATCCATAAAATATAGAATATATACAGTATATGAGACTAAGAATGAGATGTTGCTGTCTGTAATCAAAAAATTAAGCATGAGTATGGCGTTTCAAATGCCTTTCAGTCTCGTAAAGTTCGGTAAACTAAATGGTCATGTGATGGTCTTCTTTTTACCCATTTTGTCTCGTTATTCCATAATGTATCTCTGTGCCTTCTTGATTCTCTGAAATCCTGTTTTTATCATCTTTGTTTTTGTCAGCTTTTATTAACTTTCATTCATTCATTCACATTCTTGTCTTGCAATGCCTCCAGGCGAAGGGTGTTTTTGTATGAAATTGCCTTTATCCCCCTCACGCTCTTCCTCGAGAGATGAAATCTGTCTGAGCAGGCTGTCCTTGTGCATTGGAAAGCAGACTTAAATTACGTGGTTAAAAATAAAACAAAAACATGTAAAACCAGTACTCACGCCATCTTTCTTGTCCCTCTCCAGAGCGCCATTGAGGAAATCCATGGCAACGTCCTCATTCTCATCAAGCCATTGAATGACAAATGGTTCAAACCACCTATGACAAACACATTCATTTTCATTTTTTGGCAGCTGAAAGGACTTTTGGGGAACATTCCATTAGAAATCCATGAAGAATAAATAAGAGTCCTGAAAATACTCCTCTTAGTAGTTTTATCAGAAGCTGCAGGTAATGCAGGTTCTGATATCAGGTTTCAGCTTGTCGACACATTACACCGTGAGGCTCAGGCAGAGGACAGAAAGGACAATACGGATGACTTGTGTATGAAACATTTGTTGGATGAGTAATAATGCAACACTGTTTGTTTTACATTGCCATTTTCTAGTTCAATCTTGTCCTCAAAGCAACGGATGTTCCCTCCAAAACAGTTTTGTCCTGCGACTGGGGGCGTCTGTTACACGTGCAATAAATACAGTGGGTGTGATGAAAGACACAGGCAATGAGAGGGCAGAGAGACCGTGTGTGTTTTTATGATGTGTATGTGTCAGAGTGAATCCATCCAGCTAGAAATGTTTGAGCGACTGTGTTGGGTGCAGAGGAGTGATTACTCAGAGACTGGCAGCAAGACCAGGGCACTGCATTTAAATGAAACCATTTTCATATTGCAGCCAGTCTTGCTTTGCAGCACATAATTGCAAAAGGATGACAGAAAACAAGGATGCTTAAAAAAAACCTGTTAGCTGTGAGTATGTCCCCCCCTAAAACAAACAAACTGATCGCACTTGTTTGATAACTTGTTGTACTACGCTGTGAGCAAGGATGATCTAAACAGAGTCAGACCGACTCACGGTGTTCACATCTTCACTGTTCAGTTTCAGACAGATTCTTGTACATGTGGTCTCAATCTTTTGGAGTAATATGACATTCTATTTTTTTAAATAAGTGCTGCAACATTTTGATGGAGTGCATTTGGGTGAATGAATGTTTGAGCTTCACAAAGCAGAACAGTGTGAGTTACTTTCACATTCATGTGCTGAAAAGAAAAAAACGGTTATGTCTGAGTTTCCAACACTGTTTTTAGCAGCTGTACTTTGTAACTAGTCAGTGCTAGGACTTAGATTTGGTTATAGTTTGAGTGAAATTTGCTGTTGAGATAGACACGTACAGCTCATGGTGGCTGGAGCAGTTGCTTCAGTGGCTCACAAAGATGTGGAGGACGTTACAGTTAATGGACAGTCTTGGTATTCACCAAGGCTTTTCTGTAAGAGGACTTGGCAGCTTGGTAAATAAGGAGAAATGCTTTCAGGTGCAGGTGTGTGTGTGTGTGTGTGTGTGTGTGTGTGTGTGTGTGTGTGTGTGAAAGGAGGACACTTACAGAGAATACTCCGGAGGAACACCCTTGAAAGCCGGCAATTCACGGACATACTCATTATGGAACCATTTGACTTTGAAATGAAGATTCATGTATTCAGTACTTTTGCATAAGCGGTGTTTTTCATGCTCTGTAATGTAGAAGAGAAAAGAGAACATGTTAGCACATAAAACTCCTCTCCACAATTTGTAGACACATATCAAAACTAACTGAGAAAAGGAAATTGTACGGCAGTAGCACTGTTTTCATGTGGATGACGATGTGTTGACGCCCAAACAGAAATGTAAAGTATCTTAATAAGCATGAAAGGAATCTGGGCAGCAGTGGTTGTGTTTAATCTGGTATCTTAACAGGCTCAATTATTCCTCAAGCCTTGAGCTATGGAAGACAGAAAATAAAACCCTGCCTGAAAATGCACCTAATTCCCTTCAAAAGATAGAAAGCCCTTGAATGACTCCATACAAAATGTAGATGAAATGGATTCTCTTTTCATATCAGCTGACATGGCTGCTGAGTCATTTAGTCCAGCTCACTGTAGACATTTCAAAACAATTAAACATTTTGATGGGATCCCCTGGAGGAGAAATTCATGGGGCGAGAGAGACAGCGGGGACATAGATGATGGAAAAGCAAACCAGTGAAGCAGAAATATGGATGAAAAAAGGAGACGAGCACAAGGGACAAAGTCTTCCACTATTGTGCAACTACAGTGAAAAAGATTCTGCATTCCAGAATTGAACAATGGAGACAACGGTGTTGCAGTAGAAACTAACTGCACAGAAGATCACAGGAGCATTTGTTGGATCTTAAATACAATGGAGGGAACTATCTGTGTGTATCTGTGTATACACAGCTGCAAAGCTTCATCACTGTGGTTACAACACCAAATGGTTCATCTACGGAGTTCCTTCTCTGACAGCGTGCGAGCACTTAGCACAGGAAGACACCATAACACAGACTTCAGTTTTGAGGAAACTGACTTGTCTGAACAAATTTCATATTAATCCATCAACTTTTTGGGATTATGAGGTGGACTCACCCCTGCATCCATCATCAACATTGAACGTCAGTTTTACATCTGAGCGGTTTACTTGAAAACCAAACCCCAGTGGTGGTTACTGATAAAGACCAATTGCCACGGTTGAATTTGCAATGATCAAAAGTCATCGCGCAAAACAGACCGAGGGAATACGACTACAATGACCATGTCCTCTCTCTCTCCCTCTCTGTTTCTCGTTTCATTTTTTTATTCAAACTCATTTGAAGTTTTTCTGTGTTTTTAAGATATTATCCGCACCACTCCAGAGGTCTTAACAACCTTAATAACATTCCTTTACCAGACAAGTGAATGAAAAAATGATTTGCTGTAGTAATCAGTAGTAGTAATCAGTCACTGAGAAATGTGAATACACGGCAGGTGTCGTAAAATTGTAACAGGGATTCTGATGTACATATACACACATATCTAAAAAAACCAGATACTCGCAGTATAGTCACATCAAAATGTTTGAATTTAACACATTGCTGCCTGGCTGTGCCTTAATCCCGATAAGAACCTGAGTGCTTACTCTGATGAATAGTCCTGCCGTCCTACACTTCGATTTAAGCTGTGAAGAAAATATTTCCATGTGCCAAATGAACACATCTGTGTGTGGATAATGTATTCAAATGCACCAACCAACATTTTATTCATGTAAATGCAAAAATATTCTGCGAAGTGCTCCAGTCATGTCAGCCTCTCGGAGGTGGCTCATTCTGAACGAGCATTTGAAACTGAGGTCGGACTACACTTAAACCGCATTCAGGTGTGTCCATCATCAACCGGTGAAACAGTGACTACACGTTGTATTGTGATAAAACAGTCAGTGGTCAAAACAAAATAGAAAGCATGTGTTGCCACGACCACAGTTCACATCGAGCCCAATAAAATCTCAGGTGCTGACTGACAGGTGATCTATTCTAAAAGCATTGCACGGCATCTACAATAAAGATAACTCCTAAATTGTTTTTTAAAAATAAACTCCTGAACTTACATTTTTACACCCTTGAGATGACACAACTCATGCGAATTAGAATGTCATCTTCGAGTTGCATGCCTGTCTAGTAAAGTCACTTTTTCCACTCATGTAACTCCCTGGGCTGGAGTTTTGCAACTTACAAAAATACATTTTGACAATGTGACAGCAATCTTTCCACGTATCCCATGGGTGAGCCTGGAAGACGTTCTTTAAAGTGTGCAATATCCTGCATGACATAAAAAGGACAATGCCCCTAACAGTCCCTTTATGTTAGAACCCAACACTGGTAAATGTCAAGGATCGCTGCTTTAATCTGCACCTAACCTTCATGGTCAAAGTGGTTTTGATTGCAGAGGGATTTAAGTTTTCACCTGGGTTCATACTCAGTGTCAAAGTGGGAGCAGCTGTTTTAACATTGCCAATATGTGGCTGTGGAATATCTGAACAGTTTGTACATATACAGTATAGAGGCACATTCACTGTTTCAGCCTTTTTGCTCACACACATCTGGGAGCAGATGGAGGTCATAAAAGCCAAAGAGAATAAAAAAAGCCGGGAGAATAAAAGCCAAATGTTTTATTTTCAGCTGCAAACCAACTTATGCTATGTTGCTAGATGTGTATGTATGTGTATACAGTACTGTGAGTACTGAGTACTGAATCTACATTATAACATAACTTGTTTACTTGCCCAATATAAATGTAAATAATATACAATTGATTACTGGTGAATAGGTAATTCAACATAAATTACTTTTTGACTTCAAAATGAATAAAGGACAGTCTATATGATGTTATACGATGATGAAGTGTGTGTATACGGTTTCATATCGAAACTATTGAAATTGGTTGTAAGCAGATTCACAATGTTAAAATAAATTCATTTATTTGTATTATTATTAATATTATTAAATTAGTATTCATTTGATTTACTAGTTAATATGAGGACAAAACGTGGGATATGTGAAAAGTGTGGCAAATCGCACAAATACACAAATATTTGTAGTTGTCGAATGTGATTGTACATTGTGGCAAAATATTCCATGATGGTTCCATGGTTTCTTTTAAGTTTCCGTGGTAGTGAGAAGGACAGACATTAATGATAGATGTGTAGAGGCACTAAGTTCTTCAAGCACTGTCATCTTTCACAATTCCTCATCTTAGGAGACATAAAACTCATATCCTCTCTCCATAAAACAGCTGTACACGTGGGGAGAATGCATTTTCCAGCTCTGAATTAAAGCAAAAGGATGTAACTCTGTTCACTGGGCAATGTGGTGATTTGAATGGAAGTGAGGCCACTGAGAGCAGTGTTTCAGAAAAACTGTGATAAAGCATAAAGCTGTCTGGCTTCAGAATGACTCATACGCTTCTTTTAGAAAAAGGACTAAATGTTTTATATCTATGAATTCCAGCAAAAAAAAAAAAAAAAAAAAAGAGACATCTGTGGCCCTTTTGTTTTAAAGTACTTAACGTGTAAAGAGTGTACAGCTGTTGTACTTTAGGATGATCATTTATTGCCAAATGTCACCTCCATTATCATGTCATTATTCTTGTCATCTGCCCCAACAGACACACTTGTGATGTCCTGCCCAACTTTCTTTTATAGGATTTTCTGTGGCTCCTACAATTTTGAGCAAAATTGTCGTAGACACACACCCTGCCAAACTCTGGCTGGGGATGCAATTTGAGACAAGCGTCATCGCGCCACGTAAACTCCAAAATAACACATTTTTACAACAGACAATCAATGTTATGCACAGCGACTTCCTGCTGTAGTTGGTCAGTCATTTCATATTCATATATGCTTTCTATGCAAATCCCCCTCCTGCTGTAACAAGTTTAATATGTAAAAGCATTTGAAATCTATGTGCATGTTTTAATGGGTCTAGGGATGCTACTGCATCACATCCCACCATAAAGGTCTGCACAAAAAATGTGCTGGTTTACTGACCTTGAATCATGTTTGAACCATTTCTATGAAATGTTGATCTCCACCAAAGCAGTTTCCAGTGGTGTGAGAAGAAGGCCGAAGGCGGAAGGAGGTTATGGTACCAAAAGTATTGCTGAAACCGGGTGACAGACTTAATATACTTATATACATACTAAGATACGCTCACTGACTGAATATACTCATCAACGTACAAGATATTTCCAAGTGTTACTGCAATAATGACTCATTGAGACATACACACGTGGTCACTGGCTGCAGCAGCTGCTTTTTTTTTTTCGACGTGTCATGTCAAATATCAAAAATGGCACTTTCAGGTCATGCAATCTGGCTAAGGGCTTGTGGCAGCGAATATTTACACCTTGGCACTACTCATTTCCCGGACCCCTGAACAACAATAACAACAATGACTGGAGACAATCTTGTCTGCATTCACCGAACCACTTTCATCAATGACCACTGTGGCCAGCACAGATGGTTAATGTGAGTGGGTTGTGAGGGTAATGAATAATCACCACACCGACACAGATTTTATTACACTTAACCCACACTTGTGCAGAAGACATTAAATTGTGCATGGAAATAAAAGCATCAAGTGGGCTCCGATGGTCACTCATTGTGTATAAACCGTCAACTCTGCGTGTGCCTGTCTGTGTGCATGCACATTACTGTTTGTGCGTGTGCTTTTGTGATCTGCTGGTACTAAACAGCGGAGGCTGTCCTGAGGGAGGCGTAGGCTCAAGGTCCCTGGTGAGGAAGTCATCTTGTCGGACTGAGCCCACAGGGACGTATTAACTCACACGGGACTCACTCACTCTCTGCCTCATTGATTTAAATGCTGTGGATATTATGATGAACTGCAGCAGTTTACCACAGCGTTTCCATTCACCGAATAGAATTCAGTGATCATAGCTTCTCCTCTATGTGACTGTTCAGACTCGAAGAGCCCAAGACTGGAACAACAGAATGACAGACGTGGCCTGTGTAGTTCGCTTTGTGACATAACTCCTTCCTCTCGGCTTCTGACCCAGTGCCTTGCAAGCTGCAGGGACCACTGGCACATCTTTTCTATAACACTGTAGGTGAAAGAGACACTGATTCCTATTGAGTCTCTGGCCTGACCAACTTTTTAACGAGCATCTCCAATATCTGTAGTAGCAACTGTAAAGCCAGAGCAGGTATGAGTGCTTCATAAACTCTATCTACACCAATATAATGAGCAATAACCTGCTGAAATCAGAAATGCATGTAGAGTGCAATGCTAAAAAAAAAGCCCACAGAGATTAATGGTGGAAGAACATCCCATTAAAATCAAACTGCAATTCAAATAATAACAAAAATAATAACATACAGCCAGAACTATACTGCCTTGTAAACGACATATTTCGGCTGGAAAAATGACTCCTCTTGCTGAGGTGCATTCATTGAAATTCAATTACAATCTGTATGGAGTCCAGAAGGTTCCAACAGGCAGAATATGAGTTAATGGGCTGCTGGAGTATTGGATCTTTAACGACATGCTCCAGAGATCACAGCGATTTAACAACTACACAGTGTGTGCACAGGCTGTACGTCAACTTCAGCACATTACTATGTTAAGACTAAATGGAGCACAGGTATTTCATTATCTCCTTTTGATACGTTTTTACATGCAAACTGAATTACTAATGTAAAACCTTTTGGCCTTATTTCAATGTCAGTGGCGTACGATAATCCTCCCTTTTGATCAGCTGGTGATCCTTTGATGAGGATTGATTATTGTGATGACATCTGGCATTTTTTAAGGTGGTGCTGTGCCTCTGGGGAAAATCAAAAACATGTAAATAACTGTCAACTCAACTAAATTGAAATCTTTTGGGTGCTGTAACAGACTGAGTGCTTCATATAAGTGCTGGTGAATAATGAAATGTAGAAGTTACGTAGGTTGCAGTCATGGTATCACTCTTCTCATCCATCTTCCTCCTTTTTCTGTCGTCAGTGTTTACTCTTTTTTTGTCTACCTCTATTTTCATCTTCCCTCTCTCCTCCCTCACACATTCAGAAATCCCTTTCCCACATCTGACTTCCTCCTTTTTCTGTCTCCAGTGTTTACTCTGTTTTCGTCCTCGCTCCTTCGTCCCTCACACATTCAGAAATTCACACAGTGATGCTAAAATTAGTAGCATCCATTTCTGTACCAGCGCTGGCACCAACAGCCTCTGAGCAGGAAGCCGAGGATGCATCAAAGACCTCATTAGGTAATGTGCACGATGAGCGCACACGTGCACATTCATCCTTCTCATTCATTCTTTTTTTTATAGCTAAACACACAATGCATGCCAAACATGGCTGCATGCACAGACACACAAACTGAAACATGTATCAAGAGAGGAGGACATTCATTCTGGCCTGCCCCCTTCAGGGTGTCTCTGTTAGCCGCCTGGCCGCCCCTGTGTGTCTCCTTACGTAAACAGCTCACTCTGAGTTACTTTCATTCGTCTGAATGATGAAAAAAAGGCGGACATCCTGGCACAGTATTCCCGCCCTCCTCCACCTAATTAATGTCACAAAAACAACATGCATGTATGACTGATTCTGAGGTCACAGAGTCATGTAGTTTGTTTCCTTGCACAGGAACTGGATATATAAACTGCTATTGCCAGTTTCTGTTTGCAGAAAATTTCAGGGTTAAACTGATGATGCTGATGAAGACATCCCCTACACAGACATATACAGTCCATGTATGGCTTTTCAACAAATATTAAAGCAATTAAACTAAAAAAAACTGCTCTACTCACAATTTTCCACAAAAAATGTGAGCCTTAATTTGAGTCACGTTAGCCCACACTGCAAGCACCAGTTGGTGTGTCATTGTGTGTCAACAGATAATGAATGCTTCAGCAGCACTATGTTTTATCTTCCATGTGGGATGGAGGAAGTGGTGGAATAGGAGGGGTTGATAGTGGAGCAACAAGCACAAAATGGGGCCGTTTACCTTCATAATTGATTTCATTGCCTCTGCTATCTGGGTATACCTCTGAACCCAAATATAGAGGAAATTATATCATTAAATCTGTACCTACTCCTTACAAAAATTAAAATTGGATAAATGGGGAAGCCTGAAATTAACACTACGGGGAAAAAGTAATGTCATTAAGATGGTGATCGCTCCACAGTTCAATTACGTGTCCATTATGTTAACCGACGAGTATATCACTACAGCTGGTCAAGCAATACGATAGCAAGGTCAAGGACTTTTTATGGGACAAGAAAAAAATGAGGATAAATACAAACAAATGTGGGCCCCAAAGGAAATGAGGGGCATGGCCCTCCCCAATATAAGACTGTACAACCTGGCATTCAAAATGACAAGAGAGCCTAAATACTGGAAGGGGAAAGAGACAGAACTGGATTAGACCCTTTAACCTGTTGAATGTACTATCACAAGGACCATCTACTAGTGGACAGGAATCTTCTTCAAACCCAATATTCTTATTACTTATTACTTAATCTAAGAAGGTCTGTAATGAAGTTTGCAAGTTGCAAGTTTCAGTTTTTCTTTTTTAATCAATTTGCAAAAATTTCTACATTTGTTTTTTTTTCTGTCAAGATGGGGTGCTGAGTGTACATTAATGAGAAATAAAATGAACTTTTTCTGATTTTGGCAAATGGCTGCAATGACACAGAGAGTGAAAACTTTGCATATGTATATGCCACAATTTTGAATAACCAGGCTGTATGCATTGGGAAGAAAACATTTTTTGGGGAAACAATGGTTTCCAAAGGGAATATGCAAAATAAGTGACTTATTTGTGAGAGGAGAATTTATATCGTTTTTAGAGTTACTGCATGATGCATGGTGCATGATTACTGCATGACGATGATTTAGAAGAAAAAGGCAACTTCTGGACATATCTCCAAATTAAACACTGTATCAGAAAGGGGCAATTTACACAAGTGGGAAAAACTCAGAAAGGGAGTTCCAAGAGCTGCCAGAGATAGCACACAAAGCAGCGGTGTTTTACCAGGTTTTCAGCAGACTAAACGAGGATATATGCAGGAGTTTGAAGACCATATGGCAGGAGAAATCAGGGATGTGAATTAGGTGAGGATGAATGAGAAGAACGATAGCAAACTCAGGAAAAGGTTTACCTTTTCTATGTTTCTATGTTTACTATGTTATGTAAAATATAATCTATGTTAATACATAGATTATATTTTACCCCCTCTAGATTCCATAGGATAGGTTTATAACCTGATAATCCCTCACTTTCCTACATGTGCTATGGGAATGCAGTCTGATACAGCCATTCTGGGTGAAAGTAATAGAGTTCTTGGTCTTTGGAGACAGAGATTCCCGTCTCGCCAAGATTATGCTTATTGGGTGACTAAGACTAAAGACTAAATCACAACAAATATCTTCAAGTTATGCAAAAGTACATCTGCACCAGACTTTGAAAATGGATTGAGACTATGACAGAAATAGCAGATGCTAGTAATTGGAAAGGATTGGAAAGTAATGTGCAAACATTTCAGGAAATGCTGATAATGGACCAGGACTGGATCCACATATCTGTTGAAGGATTCTTACTCATTGTGAGATAGGGACATTATCAGCATCTGTGTATATAACTCCGCAATAGCAGCAGTAAACTGTCTGAGCCCAAAAAAAGGAAATGAAGAACGAGAGAAAAATAGAGCTCAGAGGGCATGATTTGGGCAACAAGGTTGCTAATGAATTTTTTTTAAATAACTATTTGTGACAAAGGCATGTATTGATGAATTTATTAGAGTAACAACTGAACTCCGAAAGTACATGTTGCTTTCACTTTTCAACTGGCACCATATACTGTACTTTATACAGTTAAACACATAAAACACATGATGTTGGTTAAAATGAACATGTTGCCTCCTTATTATCCATAATCAACCTCTTGTGTAACTGAAAATCTATTTCCATCAAACCAAACCCAGTCTGTTGACATCCGGTAGGATCATCAAGAAAGGAGCAATAATTCATATGAGGAAAATGACTGTCCTCCTCTTAGCATGCATTGCTGTGGGCGGCAAGTGATGTACTAATAAGATGAGGCAAGAAAGCATCGTGGGGGAGGAGTATTCAGGCTTAAGGAGTGAGAAAGTAGGACTTATCCTACTTTTGTAACACAGGGAACTTGAGGCAAGTCTCATACACACCTTTCAAACCAGCTGTGACAGCGGCCAGTAGTCACCCTAGGTAGTCACCTGTCCAGCTGGCCTGGCATATGCTGTGCACACATCAAAAACACGGAGCCACACTCGGCTGCGCGGTGCATCGTCCTCAGCATTAGTTTTAACCGTCTATGCTATTTCTCGTAAATGTAGAAGGACACGTGATCGAACAGTTAATTGACAGCTGTGCAATACTTTGAATTGCACCGTGTTTCCCAGGGGGAACTATCAGTAAGTCATTTTGAAATGCTATAGTTTCTAATTTGTCGGAAATTGGCTGAAAAGTATCTTCAAAGTATCTTGACTCACTGAAAAATAGCTTTGGAAAATTAGCAATTCAATTTTAACCTTACACCATGTTATAATCACAAAAAATGATTTTAATATTCTACTTACTATGGTGCTCTGCAGAAGTCTCATATTTCAACTTATAAGAATGATGATCACATTGGTAAAATAATCAATCATCGTAGCTCAGCTTGCAGTGCAGAAAAAAGTCGGTTATATATCATTGTTTTCTTGCCAGAGAGAGTTTCCTCAACCGACACTGCAATAATCTTCAAATAAACTTCAAATTCACTCTTTGTTGATGAGAAATTGAGGTCATTGCTGATGGAAGGATCACTTTCAAAAGGTTTCGGGGTGACAAGTAGTAAAACATCATATTTGTGGAATGCGGCAGCAGAAGACTGAGGACTTATACAATTCCACTGGTCGGATATGAGCTCAAAGGACTTCATACATTTTCTGTAGGCACTGTAAAGACTTTAAAGTTAAAAGAATATGTTAATGTTTAATGTGACATATGGATTTAAGATTTGGATTAAAGAGTTAATACAAATCTCACATAATCCACACATATTCTTCACTGCCTTATGGTTACTCATTACCTCAGCAGAGAAGCACACGTCCACCGCCCCCCCCCTTGTTTTTCATTCAGATTGCATTAAATAGCATATTGATGTGTGCGTACTCCACACACTACCGATTGATAATTTCATGGTGAAATGCAGATTACATTTTCAGATTTCAGTAAAAATTGGAAATATATGCTGCATGTGCGTACATTGGGGTTTTACTTAGTGGCTGGTTTCCATGGCAACTCAAGATGGCTTAGCTGGGAGGAAGCAGAAGGTATGCGCTGCTTTATATTGAGGATAAATCCCCAATAAGGTCTCCACTGTATTTCTCTTATACACATTTTGAAAAGCATTCACAACAGTTTTCCACTCACAGTTTGAGAAGACGGGATGAGCATTCAAAATGTTATTGGCAAAGCAGGTGGTGTAAACGCATATCTGTGGACGTCCTGTTAGGAATCTGTGTATTAATCTTTGGTATTGATGCATATGTTCCTTACGGGCTAGAATCGAGAAATTCGTGTGCTCAAGGCGGCTCTCTAATTCCTGCATGGTGCAGATAGAACCTCGATTTTGTCTCTTTTATCAATTTTTAGTCGGTTACTTACAGCAGATCATACCAACAATTTTGACAAAACTGTGGCCAACGAAATTGGCCAATTTGACAGATGTTCTGTGTGCTGATGTCATTGGCTGATTTCTGGGTTATAAACATCAGAAAAAGCCTCAGTGCAAGTTAGTGGCATTTGGACCACACTGAGTGCAACTAAACAGTGAACGCAAAAGAAAATAAGAACCCAGGGTGGTACTCACACACACACGCACACACTGTGCCATTTTAACATCCATTCACAAACCCATTAACTCCCTTCCTCATCCCTCCTACGTACCTATATATCCTAATATCCTGGGGGTTGATACAGAGGACTCCAGCCTTAAAAAGCACCCAGTTCAATATCCTCCAGGAGGCATTTACTGGATTTTGGAGGATGTGTTGGGGAAGGACTGGGACATGGATTTAAGTAAACTACATCGAAATAGTGGATGGCTGTCTTCCTGCCAGCAGGACAAATGTAAGATTTATTGCTTGTGCACTGACAATGTTATTTGGAACAAAAGATTAAAACAAATCAGTACAAAAATAAAATTTAAATGAGAGTTTTCAGGAATAAAACACTGGTTGACACTGATTATTTTGACGTTGGCAGTGGGCTGCCTGTCTTTGGGGGGTTACAAGTTTGAGTTAGTGCATCCTTGAGCGAGACGCGTGTCGACGTGTACCCTACGTGAATCCAGCTTTATTCCTGGGTGTGAATGTGAGTGGGACAATAATGGCATGAATAAATGAACTCTGCTACAATTATGTGCTTTTATCCCGAACACGTCAGATAAATGTTCTACTATTCACCTGAAATTACAAATATTATGGTCACCCTTTTATTTTTAAAGATAAATAGTTATGTTGGACACTAACATGGCTGCTGTGACACACCACTACGAGAAGCGTATGTCCCACCGGAAACTGAGTAATTTTAAGGGAACTCTCATCTTTATTTTCCCAGTTTCACACAGTAATCATCAGCCTCCCCCTCTCTCCTCTCCCCTGCATCTCAATTAAATTCTTGTTTCTCCCTGGTGATCAATGGAGTCCAATCTGTGGGCAGAGCAGCTGACCACATACTGTGACACCAGCCAATGAACAACACGAATGGATGACGAATGGAGCCTTTAAACTGTATCTCTTTACACCAGCTCAAGAAAGAAAATAGATCCATGTCAACGTCCCTTGGCCCTTATAGCGCTACCTATTACTCTGTATATGCAATCAGTGCAGTGCATTTATCTTATACTTACCATCACTATTGCATGCACACACACACACACACACACACACACACATGCCCTCCTGCATCAGACAACTGTCGGATAAGCAGCATTACTGACCTTCCATTGCATACTTCATATCAAGGGCAAAGAGAGTCCACGTCATCTCAGCGCTGATCTTACCCACATTCAGCTCCTGTGGAAACCTGGTGGAAATGAAATGGATTCACTCAGACTCATTTCTGCATAACAACACGCCGTATGGCTTTGGCCTGAATTTCTAACAAATGACTTAACAGATGTGCGAGGAGACATGCTTGGTGAATCTCGTAATCTCCTGTCATTTCCAAATTTGGCATAAAATGGGCGGAATGAGGCTGTAGAGGGGGGGTGGGTGGTACAGGATGAAACGGTACATTCAAGACAGACAGAGCAGAAGGAGGCAGCCAGTTTGCCAAGTAATGTGCTTTTTTGAATAGCTTACAGATTTGCAGTCAATACTTTAATTTGAGATGTCAATGGTCTAATTATTCATATCATCAAATAGTGATGGGGGGAGGGGGGGCATTTACAAATGAAGGTTCCCTAGTCAGAGAAAGGTCAATGCATTCGGGAATGTTTGAATTTTGCTGAGGACTGTCCTGTTTGCGCCGACAAACACATTTGTCTGGCTACTTCTGCTTAAACAGTAATCATCTGCTAACCTGGGACACTCCTGCAGCGAGCTCATCCTTTATGGAGCAAAATAATAAACACTTCTGTACGAGGCCCACAAGGCACCAACAAATAACACAACAAAACAAGCAAATGGAAAATCCCCAAAACAATTGCTTCCTCTTTCATCGATATGTCTGTGAGAATGTGTCTCACTACTTCCATCACTCTTGAGTATCCACACAGTGCATAAAGTAAATGAGATCCTTCATGGAGCTGGAGCTGTGCATGCCCCTAGGTGGGTTCCAATCTTTGTCGCGAACAAGGATCGACACATCAGCTTGATGAATATTTTTGGAAATAATCTCTAGCCTCTTTTCCTTCCCACATTTGTTTAAACCAATTGTGGCATGCAAATGTTATATTTACAAGCACAAAAAAGTCATTGTTTGCCTTGATAATTTTCATGTAAACACTATCAGCTCAGAGCAACAGAGCAACATTTGTTTCCCTCTGGCAGCAGCTCTGAAAAAAACCCCACATATGAATTCAATGTGCACCAGAGCTGCTGCCACTCTGGAACTTGACCAGGGTACAGGAAATATGCATTAATATTGCAAATCTATCATTAGACAGTGGGGGAGAAATAATAATAATAAAAAAAGCTCAGGGCATAAACAGTCATAATAAGCATCGTAAATCAGGAAGAAAAGAAAATAAATGAATAAAATGGATGAGAGGATGTGTAATATGTATAAGTGGGACAGCAAGAGCTATGCTTCATCTAGCCTGATCTTATTTTGTCTGAGGCAAGCGCCAATTTATTTTCATCAGGTTGTGTAATTCATTTGATTGGATGAACCGAAAGGACACAAATGTCTTGCGCCTCCCTCAACATCATCACCATGCCTGACCCATTATCTGTCTTTGCAGAGTTCTCATCTGTTTTATAATTCAGCATCTCTGTGTTCAGACCAAAGCAATTTCACATCTGCCATCCATTCTTAGACACTAACATCAGAACGTCTAAACTAAACGATTTGTCTGAACTAAATTTAAACAATGAAAACTTTTTACCATCATTGTACAAATATGTGAGCATCCTATTACCATGAGCTCTGTGTTTACTTTTAGTGTACTAGTATGGATTCTGTTTTAAACCTGTACTAAGCACTAAAGTACATTTGGGAAGTACATACTGGTTGATGACAGGCGTGAAAGCTGTTCGGTCTTCATCAATAACTGACACCATGAGTGTGATGAGCTTTGGCCAGAAGTCCAGGTTCTTTATGCACGGACCCTGTTCCTCACGTGGAAGGTCCTGCTTCCGGCTCTGCAGAGAACAAAGATAGGAACATGAGTCATCATAGATTATTGGTCGATGGTGAGTGAAGCAAAAAATATGAGTAGTGAAAAGCAACATGGACATTTGCTACATGTATCTCAAATCAGCTTCTGTCCAAGGTGAAAGTTATTGAAAAGAGACCACTCAGTGACTCTATTCAGCCAAATGAATGCAACCAGACTGAGATTCTTGTCTCGTGGTCGACCATGAAGAACATCATACTGAAGCAAAATCAGTATGTCAGTATGATACACAGACATAAACTCAGACAAACAGATTTATGCACGTAATATAATTTATGGCCGGCACTCCCAGGAGCATGTGATACACATTCTCCCATTTAGCATGACTTAAGATGAATGGAAAATTGTGTTAAATAAGCACCTCGTCATATCAGTTCCTGAATAATTAAAATTAAATTATCCAACAACCATCAGCATATTGAATCTGGTGCAACACACAGAGGAACCTTTGTAGGAGGAGTCTGGGAAGTGGAAACGTAACACCGGGCCTTTTATCCTGAAACAATCCCTCAAATTGAATCAACTGCAATCATAATCACCTTGTGTCCATGATGATGATATTCATTTCTAATATCGGGTTATTCAAGAAGTGTGGTTGCATGTCTTACAGTGATGCAGCTGGAGGAGAATTCAATCTCAGAGGAACAAGAAACACAGATAAGGCTTACAGCTGATTTCGTGACAGTTGATCGTGTTAACCTAGGGTTACCCACTTTAATCATTTGGGTTCGGGGCCACAAAACGTCTGTCTGTCTTCTTGTCTGCCACAGTAATGAAAAGAGATTACTTCTCCTTCCATTAATGGGCCAATCCCAGGCATTTGAATCTGGACTTTGTACTTTTCACTTTACTTTGCTATGTAGCATGCATGACAAGAGACGTACTCCAACAGGGAGACAGTTTGACCTTAAAACACAAAAGATTCTAAACTGGAAGAATACTTATCGTGACTGGACACGCCACAGTTTCCCTGTGAGTAAAGAATCAACAGAATGTTCTATTGGAGACCGAACAGGATTGAAAAAAGCTTTTGATTTTGATTTTGTGGCAAAGGCATCGGCTTAAGACAGATTTGCCTTATTTTTAAGGAAACAAATGCTGACAAGTGATTACAGATTACAGCACCATTTTAAGTTGATTATAAATTGACATGCAAGACATTCTGGCTCCTGATTTACAGTTTATGACACAACCGTTGTGATGGCTGAAACAGAAAACATACAAAACAAAAACATACAACGCAGCTGTGTCTGAGGGAAAGGGCCCGTCCAGTCAAGATGCCACTTCATGCAGAATCATACGGTTTTGTGAAATTGGTGAGATGAATAATGAAGTGATTGTCTCAGCGGGAGAGAAGTCAGCTATGCAAAATCTCCCCATGCACACATTTGTGTGTGGGCTGCAAAAATGTACGACAATATGAAGGACACTGAAGGTTGTGTCATCATGGATAAATTAGATGCAGTATGCACCCAGTTAAAACATAGGGGAGAGTCCCTCTGCTCATTTGTATTCTCCTCAAGTCAGTGTAACCACATTGTTAGAAGTGATTAGGGAGCCTGCTGCCGTTTTACAGGCAACAACACACCCATGGGTTTCACTCTCAGTTGTACCAGGCAGCGAGTAATGTACAGAGATGAGTGTGCCTTGTACTTGCACTGCATCTAGTATGGTGGTGGTGGTTGTGTGTGCTGCATGTCAGTATGAGCCGACCTGATCAAATGTCACACCATTTTGTATAACGATTTTCATGATGAGATGAGAGAATATGTATGCAAGATGTGTATGTTACATATGTTTTCCAAACTCAGATGTATTATATACACAAGATGGCCCCTATATGCCATGGGTCAATGTAATTTAAAATTGTTAGAGGTCTGCAAAGCTACGTTCCTCCCAGCAAAGATCCGAACACCACATAACATAATATGAATTTATTTCTTCATTTTCAGTTTTATTTGTTATGTTATTGAACAATGCAGTGTTTTCCATTCTCGAATTTAACTATCCAGAGAGATCTGAAACTAGCATCTTAACTCTGCATATTTGGGGATTTTACGGGCATTATTAATTAGTGAACCTCTCCAGAAATGTGCAGCATGTCTACTCGGAGATGCAAACAACTGTTTCACTGTTTGCATCATGTGACTTTCCCAGCTCTCAGTGTTACTTCCATGTTTGCCGAGGATATTCAACTGTTCTAAAGGTGATTTTGGAGCGGATGTTATTATGCCGATGTTGGTGGAATGGTACTGGTCACAAAGACCCCTGTTCTACGCCGCGAGTGCTACTGCTTCCCAGCTGATGCGGACGTTCTCTAGGTAACATACTTCATGTTGTAACTGCTTGGTTCCTACTGGTGACGTTTTAATGATGTAAAATTTATGAATATGAATCCTTTCAATCGCAACAAGTCATACAGTCTTTGTTAAGTGTCTCCTCTAACCATCCCCGGCACGCCAAATTCCTTCACAAAAGATAAGCCTCAAGAAAATGATGGTTCTATTTCTTTTCCCTGCCCTTTTCAATGATTCCACTGCCCTCTTTCAGTTTGCTTTTCATCTTGCCTTCTCAGATCCTCCCTTTTACTGCCAAGGTTTAAGAAACTGTTAAGCTCGATCCCCCGCTCCTCCCCTCCCCAGTCGTTTAATACCAAGTCGGAAGCTTTGTTGTTCCGTTATGCAAGCCGTCTCCCTGTGACGAGGATATTTCACCGCCTGCCTGGCCACCACGTCAGCTCTCGTGTTGCCGCACTCAGTCACTGTTAGCAAGTGGTGAATTGGGGTCAGAAATGTGTTCTATCTGCTAAGCGACCGGCTACCGAGTGTATGTGAACAGAATCGTTTATAGTCACAGTGAGGTTTGCTGTAGGGGAAAAGCTGATGTCTTTTTCCTCTGAGGAGACATTGATGGAGAGGGTGTCTACGGTGAAACTGTGGCGGACGAAGATGTAATTAGCCAAAGTGTCTCTTTGGTTTGGTAATTGCTTAACCCCCCCCCAGGCTGTTTCAACATAGGATGCGTATTATTTCTCTTTTGAGTGGATTGCGTCCTAAAAGAGATACGTTGTCTTCATTGCTGTGGTTGCCATTTTTCCTGGGAAGTAAACTGAAATAATCAAACAGAGTTGCCAAATTATTTATTCAGGAGCTTGTCATGCGAAAAGCAAGGACAGGGTGAGTCTGTCTTTCTGGAATGTGTATTTAAATTGTGTGTATTGTCTTATAATGAGAGCATCCTTCTAGGCAGTAGCCAGATACTATATTAACAGTACATTAAATGTACGGTAATGTACGGTAAAATAAAATAAAAAATACAGCATTATTCCTTTTTATTAGAGCTGCCTGTGCTTAGTGTTCATTAATTTTGTGTATCATGGAGAAAGTTTTTGCAAAGTCTGCAGGGCACAGTGTGGATTTTAGCTGCTAGGGATATGTCGGACACAATATATAACTTACTTGATTTCTGGACATGCTTGGTGGAATTTACATTTTCCCTCCAGGAAGGTGCAGTCGTTAAGGTGGTGTGTGATGAATGTCTGAAGAACGGGTAATGTGATAGGACCAGGTATTTTTGTTGTCCAGAGGTTATCATTATCATCTAGAAAATGACAGTGGGCAACGGTCCCACAATTACCCAATTTACACAGCCGTTAGCTTGTCTGTTTGCATATGCCTGACAATTATCTGTGCATTTTAACAGACAACTCGGCTCTTTACAGTACGAATCAAGATGTCAGAGATCCTCTGACAGCCTGTGGTTGTCAGGTATGGCTGTAGCCCGCTGGGGAGCAGCATTAATGCCACAGGATAAGTCCACTCATTGAAAAACTGGAACTACTATTGGTCATAACCTGGAGGCGTGTGAGGCAGAAAGGAACACGAGGTCAAGGAACAAACTGCGCTCCGTCATGGACAACTCCCTTCCATGAAGACTACAGAGACAGAAGACTTATTCAGCTCTGCTGTCACAAAGAACATTATCAGACATCATAGTCAGCTTTCTGCTATTAACCTGAGTAACCACTGACCTCTGGTGAACACACATCACCCTGCTATCATTTCATTTTTTCTTCTTGTCTTGTGTATATATCGTGTGATTATCCTAATTCAACTGCACAGCTCATCTCTCATTGCTGTAGCTGTGCCATGCAGATTTATTCAGTAAGTCACATTTCATCTGTAGTCTTACAGACACACACACACCTAACAAACTGAAAATCACAAGGTAAGATTTGATTTAAAAAGGCACTTCAATCCTTTATAAGCATGCAGAACAAGAACATAAACAACACAGGAGCTCACCAAAAGAAGACAACGATCTGCACATATTTCAGATTTTAGTGTCTTGTTCTTGCAGTTCTGCACTGTTTTTTATTCATTTGTGATTTTATTCTACACTATAGCTGACAATGTTATAGTCTAATAGTTTGTCTCCCAGCATCAGTGAAGTCAGTCAATGTAGGGCTGGTATATACTGTATCTTTCATGTACAGAAAATGAACATCAACAACAATAAAACTATCCACATGTAAACTGAAACTCAAATGAGCAGACAGATCACATTCTCTTACTGAAACGGACAAATATATCTGTAAAACTGCACTTTGGTTTGAATACTTATAGTAAATGAAATTGTTTTCAGCAATTGTACACAACTGCTAGTTGCTTGGAGACTAGAAATCCAGGCCAAAATCTAGAAAGAACAATAGACCTTCCCAACTCAAAGAGTGGCACCAACGGTTGCATGTCAAAACACGGCTTCAGCCAATTGAATAGCACGATGACCAGTCAAAGCAAAATACAGGTCACGTTATCAGAGTGAAAGGAAACAAGTTGTTTTGCATTTAAAGACATATCCATCTAGTTTACGGTTGACACCACAGCGTCACACCCCACACATCTTTGTTGTGGGCCATAACCACTTCAACAGCACAGCATTGCTGTCATTCCGTTAAACCCCGCCCACAGACTCTGTACATGGCTCTGAGCCCACCTGTGTCAGATAGATTGATGTGATTGGTCTCAACCGATTTGGGGTATAGTTTACGACCTCCGACGGCTTGTGCTGCCAGCAAATTTGGATTTGCTCTACAGGTACGCCTGGATTTTCAGCCTCGGTTGCTTAAGCTTTAGTGAAGTGAATGTTCTAAATACATCCATGTATTATTTACTGTTGCAAAAAAAATTCAAGAGTCTGTGCCAGAGTGACTGCAAATAGCACCATCAGGGTCATTGTGTCCTGTTGTCAATAGTTGTTGTTGATTTCCCTCCTTGTGAACCCCCATGAAGAGGTCAGCTGACACTCTCTTGTGCTGCCAGGAGTTTAAAAGTTCTCTGTCTGCCTGCAAATGTTCCTGTGCTGCTTTTAATATCAATGTGTGCTTTTTAAAAAGAGATGAAGAGAAAAAAAATGATTCGTTAATATAAATATCATATCATTATATGATTATATAGGTTATATAGATTATATATATCATTTTATTTAAAGATCTTTCTTTCTATATTCATTTAGTCCATTGTCATAAACTCCACCTCATCACTGGAAAGCAGAAACTTGTTCCTATTTGTATAGAAAGTGATCATTCATTCCATTAGAAAATGTCTGTCTCTCATCCTTTTTGTCAGTCTGATTCTGTACGTGTTACCAATGGATATCACCTCTGACTGAGCAGGTGCATGTTGTCTCGATTACTTGTACTTGGCGGTAGTAGTTTGCCGGATGGATAAAATGGAGGCAAGTACAAGTCATGCATATTTAAGAGTTAGAAGAGTGGTTGTCACGCTACAACTCAACCGCCCATCTGGCAAATGTCCCGCTAGATGCCAGCTCCACAACACTATTGCTGCTTGTGTTGCACACAATCTGTTTATCTGTTTATTACATGAAGGGCTGGCTACACATTGCTGAGCAGGTTGAACAAATGGACAGTGAAGTCCATTCATAAGACGATGGCCAATCATCATGACTGAATGTCAAACTGTGTATCTTCACCCGGTAGTCTGCCTTAACCTTTCATCACTTAGCTGGCTGTGGTCTGAGCAAATTACTGGTGAAAATCAATGTCAGCCATGGCTCTGAAATAGCCCGTCGGCTGTTGTGCTGCTTTAATATCAATGGTTCACTGTTTAATGCTAAATTCATGACCGTGCACAGCTCATTAGAATTCACGTTTCTCTCTGTTCCACCTTTCTATCCCCACAGGTTTCCCCATGGATCTGTCTTCCGCCAGCTGTAGGAGGGCATTACCTCTTCTGCAATGAGCCTGATCTGCTCCACTCTTCATCTTTTGGCACAAACTGCCACATACACTACTGCATCACACTGAGCTCATTCAGTTCATTTGTATTCTGACAAAACCAGGTATGATCGCACTTCAGCTGAGGGAGTCAAGATGCACAAAAGAAATTGGGAATGGAAGAAATTCTGGTGCCCGTCAAAAGAATTGCAAGCTGTTTACCTGGTCGAGGAGTTGGTTGTATAGTTCATGACAGTTATCAAAAATGTATTTGTATGTGGAGTCCAGACACGCCTTCACACAATCCTTCACCACCATGCTGGCTCTGGGAGGACTCTGGAGCTCTTGTACCTACATGTAAAAAAAATGAAAACACTTTCAGACACAGCTGTCCATGACATCCAGTGGTAGTTTCACTCGAGCAACAGACTGGATACACCTTCCATTTACAGTAAGTGGGGGCATGTCATGAAGGTAGTGTCGGGTGTAAAGCTCCACCTGCTTTTTCCCTCCTTGCTAACATGTCCACCTCTGGAGATGTGTTCGTTTGAATTCAGAAGCCATTATCAGGACAGGCTGTTTGATGTTTAACATCTATTTGTTAAACATCAAAAAGTAACCCATGAAGTAGAGT
Source organism: Aeoliscus strigatus (assembly GCA_901007665.1). Classification (NCBI taxonomy): domain Eukaryota; kingdom Metazoa; phylum Chordata; class Actinopteri; order Syngnathiformes; family Centriscidae; genus Aeoliscus; species Aeoliscus strigatus. Next base: position 56,747 of record CAAKHB010007215.1, on the reverse strand, counting down.
AGTGTAAAACTCCCAAAAAAAGCCCCAACACAACTGACGCTTCTCCATTGAGCTTTTAGTCTCCTTGCTGGCATCTCAACTACAGGTCCAGCATGTGACTAGAAAACTAGTTACTCATATTGAGTCTTATGTGAAGAAAAATGAAGGTGAAGTTGCATTAGGCTCCGGATTCCAATATTGTTGAATTCCTGTGTATTTGTTGCTTTTTAACACAAAAGGACACATACACAGAAAGCGTTCATAAATCAATGCACTACAATATGTAAATCAGCATTTGAGCCAGTGGATTGAGTTCACAAACGTATATCAAAACATAACCTTGTGGAAAACACAGCAGTTCCTAATTGACATGTGGCCAGACCGGCATTGAAGTGTATGTGCATTCTATAGAACACTGTATGCTCCTGTGAGTAAGCAGCATCACTTATACACAGTAAAGCTCGGGCATGACACAGAGTGAAAGCTTTGGTAAACTAAAGTGACAGTTTTCATTCCTTTGCTCACAGCTGCCATCTTAGCTATGCCTCAGCGCTCCACCGCTGCACCCACACTCCCATCAAAAGAGCTGCTGAATGGAGCCTGGCTTTTCATAAGGCGGAAGGCACACTGTTGGGAGAGGGGAAGAGGCAGGAACAAAACAGTGCTGGATGCATTTTAAAAATAGAGGCTTACTGTAATATGGAGGCCTAGATGTATTAGCGCCTGCAGTCATGAATTTGTAAAACCATAAATCACATGCTTTTGAATGGTCGGTGGTGTTGAGGGAGAGCAGGTTCCAGAAATTACGAGACTGAATTGATTTTGTCGGAATGAAATGTGTCCCAAATCAATCCGAGTTTATGTTTACAATTGAATGTTGATATTTTATGACCATGACCATGATCGAAGCCATTTGAGTCACCCTGTCATGGACCCTGCACCTATGTGATAAAAGTATATATGTGACAAAACACATCTTAGCGAACGAGGAAAGCTGAATTATTGTTGTACTCCATCACCATTTATTACAACGTTTATGTTTCTTTCAATTTCCCTTACGTTAAGTGTCACGCTCACCAATTCACCACTGATGTGTACGTATACCCTTACACAAACACCAATGCACATTCAGATTACCTTCATCCTGAAGAAGGTGATGCTTGTCAGCAGGTCAACGGTGGACTTCAGATCTTGGAGACGCTCAGGGTTTCCTGCAGGGAAGTTATCCTGGTGATAGAGAGGACATAAACGAAGGAGAGATGTGGCAGAATGTCTTGTTAAAAGCAGCCCTCAAACAATGTGACACTCCCCCCCCCCCCAAGCCTTCCAACACATCACATCACTTAGACCCAAACATTGAAACTGACTATAGATCAGTGGCCGGCAATCATAATGAAATGACTGTCTGTTTAATCGTTTGGTGGACAAGTGGGATGTCTCTCTTGATGAAAACCTCTATTTCAGGGCTATGAAGTCATCAGGCGGTGCAGAGCAGCGTGACAGGGAGCATACAAAGCCCTGACAGGTCTGAGGAGAAGCATCATTTCCCCATGCATTATTCTCCTCCTATCTTTCTGCTCTAATAAAATTTTACTTTTTTTTCCTTCACTCCTTCCGCCCAGTCAATACATGGACAAAAAGTCAAATATTCATTGCAGCCTGCAGGCACAACAGGACAAGCCCATTATCGGTTGATAATCCATGACGACCTGATTTAAAAGACGTACAACGGACAACTGATCTGTTCATTTAACACAAACAAGAGACCCATCAGGGTGTACGAAGAAAACGGATTCACAGAGTGAAGTGTAATCCCCTGTAAATATAAACCAAGCACGCTCTGAGCAAACAAGCTTGACACACATTCTGCAGAAGCAAGTGTGAACCAGTTGTACTACATTTGTTGTCTTTTTGCCTCAGAATTAATGCAGTTTGCATCAGTGACTTTAATGTGAACAATACAGTTTTTGGGGCATTTCATCATTTGTTTCTCGAGCATCTCATGCCCTCACAAGCACAAATATAAGTCCAGGGACACACAACGATTTCATCACTTCATCAGTCACTACCCTTTCTTTGGTGACACAGAAATTTCTCTTACTATAACCTCACATGGGTGTAGCCTTCAGGCATATGGGAAATCATCAGGCCCTTGGCGGAATGCGGAACCTATATCTTTAATCTCAACCTTGAATGCCGTCATCTGCACGTCAGTACACGCTGAACAGTAATAGGCACGTCAACATGACACCAACGTAAACAAACAAGGCCTGCGGCGACTGATACGAACATACAAGACGCTCTTTTGTGACTGTATGAGATGCAGCAGGTTGTCGGTCAGCTACATTTCAAAGGACCACTGAGAGGAGAGTCGAGCGAAGAATAAAAACTGGTTCCAGGTCTTAGATTACACTTCGGAGGGTTACATTCCAGATCTGTTTATTTGTGGATTAGCATCAATCAAAAGTGAATTTAGCTGCACAATTATGTTGATTAAAGTTAAATGGCTCATTGACACTAATCACTGTTCATGGAGGAAGTGAGATCCTATTTTCTTTTCTACGACGCCTCACATTTTATCTTCATTCATTCATTCATTCCTTCCTTCCTTTCTTCCTCTTTCACTTATTCTGGTTACAGGTCGCGGGTCGTGCTGGAGTCGATCCCAGCTGTCAACGGGCGGACTGAAACACTGTACCCCCCCCCCCCGTACAACCTGGACGAGTCGCTAGCTCATCACAGGGCCATATGAGGGACAGACAACCATTCACGCACACACTCACACCTAAGGACAATTTGGTGTGACCAATTAACCTCAGCGTGCTTTTGGAGGTGGGAGGAAGCCGGAGTACCAGGAGAGAACCCACACAGACACGGGGAGAGCATGCAAACTTCACACAGAAAGATCACACAGAAGGTTAGGAATCAGTGCTAAACCACATTCAAATTCAAATTCTTTACTACTATACAGGACGGACATGTACTGCATACTTTTGTTTAATCTGCTATCTTTTTTAAATATTGAGAATGAAAAATAGAATACTTATTTCATCTGTCTACAAATTGTATCTTTAATGGTCTTGACAATTTACTGTCTATGATGATGATAAGTTGTGTAAAAATAGCTTTGGCTCACAGTCAGTTTCCCAATGTTTTCCCTTCCCTCCGATGTGTGTGTGCGTATGTGTGTGTGCGTGTGTGTGCATGTATCCTGTAGTGAGCATGGCACTGTTCTGACTCTCATCATTCCTGCATCCGTTTGTCCCCAGTGTGATATTTCCGTCAGCGTGGGAGACAGTCTCGGGCTATTTCAACAAGTTCCATTCTCTCCTTCATGTCTGTGTCTTCTTCACCCTGGGTCGCTCCATCCTGTCCATTTTTCTCAACCAGCCACCTGCTGCTCACTCGGCCAAACACACACCAGCCTGCAAATAACTCCTGCTGCTATCTATACTCTTCTTACTGTGTGTTGTGAGATCACAAACTTGCTTCAAACTTTTAATCTGCATTCTGCACGCTGGAGGTCAAATACCCAAGGAAAATAATACATAAGAGTTGGAACCTGAAGTTGGACAACCAGTGGTACCCTAAATGCACCATAAGTATGACTTATTAAGTTGCATAATTTAATTTGTTGAAAGAAGAATCGTAGTTGTTCAACTTATTCTATGACGCCATTAGATGGTGAACAAAATTAAAAATTCTCTATAAAACTAAAAAAATAGACTTTTTTCTGCATCTACAGTGAGGTAGGTTATGAGGTTGGTAGATTCAGAGTAAAACTTTAAGTCTAGTGCTCTTTGAAGGGTCAAGACGTGTTTGTTGTTTGTTATCATTTGCATACAAGTGTATCCTGTCAGTGCTGCAGATGATGGTGAATACAATGATTAAACCCAGAGGAATATAGTTGTCTGATATTCACTTTACACAAACCTGCCTGTTACATCATTTAATAGCACTCGAGATGTTTTTTTAAAGGAGGAGGCTGAGGGAAGTGTTGCATAAAAGAAAACAACAAACCTGTTTTGTGAATCAAGAGATGTTTTCTCTAAAGGCCCGTTGTAATACCAGACACCATTTACAAAGAAAGGACAACTCACAGAGCTGTTTCTGAGCAAACATCTCTTGACAGTTACAGCCGACTGTCCAGAGTAAGTCAACACCTACATTCCCTGTGTGAGCTCTGGACAGTGAAAGCTTAAATAAAGGGAACGATGTGAATAGCAGCTGAGACAGGCGAAAGCCTACAGACGGTGCCTCGGTGCACCAGTGATGTTTGTGTAAAGTTTAAATGCAGATTTGGCAGAATGTAGAGTGGCAGCTTCCCCTGTGCTCCCTCACTGTTGATTCTGTCCTCTGGTTTACAAAAGCAAACCCAATCTCCTGCAGAGTGTCATTCTGGACAAATTTAAATGGAGAATGGGCGGGGCAGCCGGAATCTTATTGCTGTCCAATTGTGGCAGGCTGTCTCTGCGGGATGGCTTCAGACACTGTGTGTGTGTGATTGTGTGTGTGTGTGTGTGTGTGTGTGTGTGTGTGTGCCCATGAACCACTGGTGTGTGGCAGGCTTGACAGGAGAGCAGCAGGGCAGCGCTGGCAGGTGAAGCCAATGTGATATTCTTTGACTTCTCTCTGTGAACGTGTCATTGCCAAACAGACAGGCCATCTGAAAATAAAAGGCAATCTCTCCCTTGGCTCACTCGCTCTCTCTGTCTCTGTTGCCCACCCACCGCGTTAACTTTATTCCCTTCCTCTCATCCTCTCTTTCTGTCTTTCCAAATCCATCTGTCATTTCGACAAAATTCTCTTTCCCCATCCAAATCACCCCCTTCAAAAGCCCCTTCTGCTCGTCTCATCCATCTCGCCTCTGAATACAGTTTTATCCTGCACACACTAATTGCGACTTCATTTTGTTTTGTGTCCTTCAACCCCCTCGATTACCATTTACTTCATGTCTGCCTTTTATCCATCTGTTTTTTCCTACATGGCCAGACAGCGGGATCAGTTGCTATCAGGGTGTGTCACTGTAATCCCACATGCTTTCACACAATGAGCCGTGGCACAGAAAAGGGACGCTAAAGCAATCACCCACTCGGTGACACATTGCCTTTCGCGTCATAAAAAAAAAACACATTATAGGGAGGGTCATCTTTCAGCTGTGCCTCACAATGTAACACCACCAGCTGTGTGTGTGTGTGTGTGTGTGTGTATGTGTGTGTGTGTGTGTGTGTGTGTGTGTGTGTGTGTGTGCAGACAGAGAAGAGGGTGAATTATCCCAGTTGTTCGGTTCCAGGTTCTCTGGTTACTGATCCATTATAATGAATCTGTAACTG
>CAAKHB010007215.1:0-46413 GCA_901007665.1 Aeoliscus strigatus | reverse complement strand
GATTCTGGCCTCACTCTCCTATCTGATGTCAGACTAAAACTATTGATTCATCACTCAATCCAGATGTCATAGTCTAATGACAACAGGCTGCAGCAGCTATAAATGAAACGTGCAACTGCACTTCTTGCAGTTCTCTTGAAACTTGAATCTAGGTCAAACTCAAGTAAATGGACAGGATGAGTCTTGGAGACATCTGGCCAATGAGGAAACACCTCTGCTCCTGACAAGTAACTAACAGACAAATTCATCTCTTTTGCTGTGGTCGCATGGTTCTACGCCCCAGCCGATAAACTGAATGAGCGTGACGTCATCTGAAGTTCTGTAGCATGCAAAGGAAGTAGGGCTATCTGCTACCCGTCAACCATAACACACTGGCAGTTCCATCCATTACGATGTCAATTGTCCACTAACTTCTCCACAAAATGGACCTCATCAGTTTCCAAGTGCTTCAGTGCAGTGTAATATAGCTACATGAATACGTAAAACTCTCAGCAGCATCACTAACAGTGAACACTGAACATGGTCTGGCTGTACAAATAAATAAATCTAAATGATTGTGAAATAAAAATCTGTAACTTATTTGTTATGCAATGTGCATTTAACTGACTGTAATTGTGTTCATGATGTTCAGGTTTATAGTCTTTTCATAAACGCCTTTGCTGTTCTCTTCATGTACCCCTGTAACTACATCCCTTGCCCTCAAACATGAGTAAAAAAGCATGAAACAAATATTTACGGCTTCACGCAGCAGTCTGTCTAAACGGAATATAAATAAAATAACTTGTTTGGACCAGATGGCTGAATCATGATCAGTGAGAACACAAATGAATGCAAAGTGCTTTATGTTACGCATTTTAGAGACTTTAAAAAGAAAATACTGCATGGTGTAGGCTGCATATGTGGTCCGAGTTCCTCAGATTAAAGCAAAAAGGTGAACTTTGTGCTCCACTGCCTGAACTAAATATGAAATATGAAATGATTTCAACTCCAGGTGGACGCGTCTTTGCATGCGTCTGTCTTTGTGTGCAGCCAACAAACAAAAAGACATCTATGGATGGACAGGGCATGAATGAGCGGGGAGAAAAAGTGAGAGTTTATGTTTCCACGCTCAGTGGCAGGTAGGGACTTTTTCCAGGAGATGAGTAATTAATCAATCAAAGTTAAGGCTCAATGATCCTGCAAGCTCTGATTCTGCTGAGGAGACATGTTTCCTACACGTCTTCTTCTGTCCTCCTTCCCTTCCATCCATCTTTCCACCATTCTCTCTGGTGAGACACAGACTGATTTTTGAGGTAAAAGGCCATAGATCAGGGTGGTACTAACGTCATAGCTTGATAGATGGACTCCACTCCGTATCTCATGGCAAACTCATCCACTATCTCCTGAGACACATCGTCAAAGTAGACCTTCCATGCCTCTTCTCCTTTCACTCGTGGGATCTTCACTACACCGCTGTTCTTCACCTCAGTGAGGTAGTGAAACAGGTTCTGTTGTGGCACGGGAGATAAGAAGGGACAGGGATGATTGAGCACAGTGTCGCAACAAGTAACAAAAGGACAGATGTATGTCACTGTTTTAAGACTGCTGTTACTGATGGAGACATGTTTTATGGCAACACACTTAACGTTGGGTTGTTGACAATTCTTGCTTGTCTTATTTTCAGAGAAATTATAACAGTGTTACTTTTAATTACACATGATATGAGACGTACAACAACGATCTTCAACATTTCCAAGTTACCTCATGTAGACAAGTGTACTGGCCATGGGGTGGAACCACATTTTCCTCCCCTTTCATCTCAACGCTGATCTTGAGTTTGATGGCACCAGAGACAGCAGACTTGTCAGTCCTCTTATCTGAAATACACAATCAATTAGGTTCAGTCTCATTCATTCAGGTTAATTTGTCGATGACTGTTTTGGCAAAATTGGACAAAAGCCAAAGTCGTGAAATGGGACTTGAACGGTCACTCACTGCAGGTTTCTAATTTCTGACAACGACAGTAACGACTCCACAGATCCTCAGCTTTATTACCAATGTCAAATAGTTCCTCCTTTGCTCTCATATGTAATTCATGCGTAATTGACGTCTACAGTCATTTGGTCAAGTGATAAATAATCACAACACAATGCCACTGTGTCTAGCACTGTAAATGCAGGTTGAAGAGGAGCTGGAGAGGCTTAGAGAGGAGAGCAGCTGGAGGGGTGGACACCCACACCGGCAAAGACCTGTTTAAACATTCATTGTTATTTAAAAAGGCAGAGAGCAGCATTAGTTGGCAGGGGTCACTATTACCACAAATTGCTTCCTTTTAGCTGGAGAGGCAAACAAAGAAGGGGACTGGCTCGTCAATAGTTGAACAGCAGTTGGAGCAAACATGATGCTGTCATTCATCCATGTGCAGCCTGATGAAGGCTGTCACGTGTGCTTGGTGAGGTTCATATGGTAGGCAACTGGATTTGTAGTTGCCTACGAATTTACCCAGCAAGAGACCATGACTTGGATGACTGAGAACATTCACAGACATGTTGCCACACACTTTGGAAAATTAGCATCGCATTTCATGTGATGCATGGATGTAATGTAATAGGGGAATGTTGTCATAGTGGTTTCGGTGTTAATGGGAATGTGTAAGAGCCGACATAAGGGCTTAACATCCACTTCTGCAACTGCATTAAATACTGTAGCGTGATAAGTACTGAGGGATACTCAGGGCTGCAACTAACTTTAATGTACCTGTAACACAGACTTTACCACCAGACAAAATATGGTCCTCTGCCAGTTTGTGTCATTTTAAGAACAAGAGTCTAAAAAGTTACTGAGACCACACACATTTCACCTCAGCTGCTAACACTGACATCACTGCCTCCTGTCACACAGATACTGTGATGAATATCCATCATTTGTCATTTAATTTTATCACAGAATTATCAAGGACAAAGCACTGGATAATACCTTATCAGTATCAAATTAGATTTTAATATCTTATTAGATTTTTGGTATTGTATAAACAAAATTGAAATCACAGCTCAACACCATAATTTCCATTGTTGCTGAGTCAGCATCTAACTCTGGGGGAATGAAATGAGTAACATACCCAGATTGTACCAAACATCCATCTCTCCACTGAGTGTGCGAACCTCGATGATGGTCTGCCCCAGAAAGTCATCTGACTCGCGCTTGAAATGTTGCTTCACTCGTGACTTGATGTCATCGTCCTCATCCCACACACGCACTTTGATGCGGTCAGTGGCGTTGTGACATTCACTGTATATTTGGAAGAGGGCATATGTATCATTTCAAAACAATCGCAACAACTAAATACAACTCCAGCACATTCAGTGACAACTCAGGATTAGTTTATTCAGAAGGACACCATTCAAGACGGATTGGAGTTCACCGACATTCAACGATACTTTCTCACTGTGTGTGTGTGTGTGTGTGTGTGAGAGAGAGAGAGAGAGAGACACCACAGGACTAACGGACTGAGTGTTGAGTGTTTGTGTAAAGGCTTACTGCCAGCAAGAACAATTACCCCAAGATATTGCTTGACCTTTACTGTGCATTGCTGCATCTCTTGGCTTTTACTCCCATTGCACGCCAAAATCCTCGGAGAACAGCTCACAAGAATGAGTGCAACATTCATTGAAGGGCTTATAGTATAGTATTTGATATACCATGGATAGTGAAAAATCTACCGGCCTGTTCCCCAGTTCAGTGGACAAGTCAGAGTAATGACAGTGCTAAATCGAAAAGAGGTGTCCAAAGCCCTGAGCTTCAGACAGGGTCAGGATGTTCACCAGTGGAATTAAAACGTCAGATTAGATCTTGTTCTAATGACATCTTGGGTGTGAAATCCAGCGAAAGAGAATCTGCAGTGTTTTTTTTTTAAATAATCCCTGTCTTGGGGAGGCACTGGCTGCAGCAGCTACACAATTCTGGGACTTAACTCTGTGCCAAGCACACAGTAGTGCACCGCTCTATTAATCTACATCCCTGTAGTAATGGCTCTTTCATTACAGTCACTGCTGGAGTCCCATTACAGGTGTAGAGCCTGTCTGCTACTGGTGAGGACAAACATCCAGAATTACGCCTGTTTTAGTTTACTTATGCGAATCGTTTTGTTGCCAATTAAAATCGTTTTGAGGACAAGCACGGCATTTGAGACTAATATCTAATTCTAATGATAAAGCTTGAAATAAACACTCGATGCACAGATGGAAACCTCCAGAGTAATAATACTGAACCAGGCAGGATTTAAGTTGAGACGAAATCTTCCTGATCCTTTAACGGTTATTCCCCAGTGACCCATTTACAGACAGAGGGTTACAGATAAGTGCTGTCAAACCTTCACCTCAAACCATCCTATGTGCTTGGATATGCTTCCAGAGGTGTTATACATATGGAACAGAGTCATTTTCCTAAGATATGTAGTAATATTTTCTGAGCCACAGAGTAATATTTCCTAAGACATGATTAAATATGACTCCAGTAGATGTAATATTCAAACTGCTGGATACAGATTCAGATCGCTTTCCACGTTTATAGGGTTCCTTCCTGGTAAAATATTCAGAAACTCCATCAATATTTTTCACGGAATCTTCCTGAGAGACAAACAAACAACCAGAGCAAACCAACCACATAGAATCCTCTGGAGCGGATAATATGTCTGTTCTGGTTAATAAAGGAACCTATTTGAATTATACAATCTCATTAACCAGAGCAACATCTTTGGCACACAGACAGCGGGGCTCTATACAGGTGCACCTACTATTTCGGTTTGTGTAAGCGTTACAGCACGAAGTGCAACGAGGCTATGTGAAGGTGACTACAGATGAGAGGATAGGGTGATTAATAAACACTGTAAGCCACTCACATTACTGGCCTCGCAGCTCAGAAACAGCTGTACTAATCAAGGCGAAGCATGACAACAATAGCTCATGAAATAGAAAGACCCCTCTTCAGTCGGAAGGTCACAGTGTGAACAAACGACACCATAAATCTGCTGAGACAACTAGGGTGTGAATAGTGTTTTTATTTGTCCAATGATGGAATCTGAGAGGCTGTTTGATGGCATCATTTTCAGCTTTAAGTCTGCCGTGTGTTTTGTCAATTTAGGAGCAGATATTAAACTGCGTTAGGATCATATGGAAAGATAATACATGACATACCACCTCGACTACAGCAGACATTTAGAAAAGGAGGCACTGATGCTTGGGATTAATGGGCTCTATAATTTGACGTCTCTCACATATAAATGAGCAAAAACAGTGAGCGTTTACCAGCCAGTCAGATGTGTGTGTGTGTGTGTGTGTGTGTGTTGGTGTCATCTGCACGTGATTTAATGGAGGTAAACACAGTGGACACCTTGTTGCACCTCTCCCGCCATCATTGCCAGGCCTGAAAACACCACATCCCTGTTTGTTTGCCGCTATGAAGAAAAATGGAGGCCTTTGGGCTAGTAAGTGGACTGAGCTGTTCCTTCCATCTGCACAGCCCAGACACAAATCATGAAACAGCAGCAGGATTTATTTTGTTGTGTTAAAACAAGAGGGTAAGAGCTGTGGCGTGGCGTCTGATGGATACTATTGTAAAGCTGTGATTTGCTAACTCTGCACTTTCACAAGCTCTGCAGCGCAGCTGGTGCAAGGAAGAACCTCCAGATTATTAAGTGACAGGATTTTAAAAAGGTTAACTAAACGGATCATCCTCTGGTGAAGTGAGAGTTTAATTCATAGAAGACACTTACAAGTTAAACTTCTCGTCCCAGACTGGGTTGAGGTTGCCAAAGATTGTTTTTGTCCTGCGTTTGGTCTTTCCCACCTGGACGGTGACATACGGGTCACTGGAGCCGGTTTTGTCCTTGGCCTGTAGCCCTTGAGCACTCATGACTGGGGTGACATGGGGACAAAGAAACATAAGAGAATTAATGACAAGGATTTGCCACTCCTTGGATCATCAAACAACCAAGACCACATTAACAATGCAGCAGTCTACAAACACACCCGCACTTGCCAAGAGCTGAAGAAACAAATCCACACTGGTTCGCTGAGGAAATTATTCCATCCATTTAGTCCTTAGTGTAAATCATGTCTACAATTTGTGTCTGTCTTCTTGCGGGCTATGTGCGAGCTATGTGAGAGCGCCCATTGCACATCGTTCCCATGACGAGCTCAGGGCTCCGATGAAAGACCATGTAGAGGGTGGAGAGAGCAGACAGTAGTATTTCGCAGCAACATAAAGTGAAGAAAGGACACCGGCTCATTAAATATGTATAAGAAACCATTTCAATAATTCAGGATACATATATATTCTTCAGCTCAATGCTGACAGGCGTTGTCGGGGAGGATATAGAGGTCTGAAGAGCAGTGGTCTGCTTGCTCCGGGAGCACTCAAAATCAAATGCTTTCACTAGTAAAGAACAGACGACTATGCAATGTATGAAGATGTCAGGTTTAACGAAAGAGCGTTAAGAGTTTTTATGAGTTTTTATTACTGTTACACGTTTTAAAGAAGTGACGTTGGATTTTTGGAGTCTCTGATAAATTATGAATTTAACCCTTAGTCGTCTAAGTGTATCTTCCAGATTTTTTATGACTTTATTTAAATCAAGTTATTAAGGAACTGAAAAGATCACAAGGGTTTCATATCAAAACACTCATAGCAAACTAAACTCAGATACCTGTATACTGATGCTCATTTTTCTCATCGAGTCATGTATATAAAGATTATTTGACCCAAAGCTGAAAATTTGAAATCCAGTTTTGAAACAAATCTCTTGTGAAAACAAACCTTTAGTCAGGGACAAATTATTCTGGTGTTAAAATAGTTTAGAAAACCTTTCTGTTGGAAAATAGTGTCTTTTTTGGAGCATAATTGGCTAAATATCCTTTTTTTAAGTATTTTTCTATGAAACTGAAATGAGCTCTCTCTCTGACAGGGTTCTCCGTGATTCTAGAATGCTCATTGGTTAGTTTTAGAAAAAAAACTGACCGATGACATACAGTCTGTGGATTCCAGATCATTCACACGTTCTTATTGGCCCTCGGACTCCAGCTGTGAACCACTGAGAAATATGATTACTAATATTCAGAAATTAGATTCGATTTTTTCTGAATCTGATATCGGAGCCACTATCTCTCGTCCAGAATACAACAAAAATGTAAACAGAAACACGCTGGTGTGTCTGTGGACTTGTTAGGGTTAACCTCGCCAATCCACTTGTGACGCCTCTTTGCCATTTGTGAAGCAAAATGGCTTCTTAAGGTTCATCGTCAGTGGTAGACGAGTGCACATTTACCAGCCCAGAGAGATGTGGAGTCAGTCAGTGTTCATCTAATGAACGATAAATAAAGAGCAGTTGAATAAATACATTATCAAATGTGACGTTCAAAAGCTTGTTTTCTTCCAGTGCTCCATTTTTCCTCTTCATCGTCTCCTCTTCCTCCCCTCCAATCTCTTCTCCAACCCCCAACCGATGTGTTTGTCTCACAGCCGCTCTCTTTCTGTTTCTCTCTGGTGTATTGACATTGCCAGAAATGCAAGGCAGGCAGTAACTGAGCGGGGTCTGACATAGTTACCACAGAGATGGATTGGAGTCCAGGATTGAAACAACCTTCCTGACCTTCTTTCTGTAGCCAGTTAACTAGCTGCAGAGAATGAGACGCAGTCATTAAGTCGTCGCGCGGCTGCGTGCACCAACATGAAGGGATGAGATAGAAGAAATGCTCTTGTGATCACGATGAACTTTATACTTCACTTGTATAAAATATACATGGGTATATTTATGGTTCAGCTGCTGATGAAAGTAAAACCATAAATCCTACTCAAACACACAAAGGGAGGCTGGGAAACAAAAGAAAGGAAAAGGTTAAACTCATCAAACCATTATGCAACACATAAAACGAAACACACAAGAACCCCATATGATTATTTCCTCCAATCCCCTTGTGCAGTGCTGTGCAGTCAAACTGCACTCTGGGATATGAAACTTTGATTGGCATCTCACAAAGAGCTTGAGGTGCAGCGGTCGGGGGGCTCATTTCCAGCTTCCGCTGTGCAAAGTTCTGTCGGCACATCCGTTTCAGCGATGAGCTCTCCTCATTGTCAGAGTTCTCAGAGTGTAATAATAAATCAGCATTTCCTCTCAGATGGTTTTATTTGCTGAGCTCCCATTCAACATCGCAGCCTCCTGAGCTCTCCCACTGCTTAGCATGTACCTCGTTTTCATTTTACACAGACTGAGCAGTCAACAAAGTGTTGAGTGTGGTCAGTCCATCAGTGCTGCAGTATTTGCTCCCCCGAAGTCAGTTTACATTTGTATTTGAAAGTGTGCAGTGTTTATTTGTGTCAGTGTCAAAGGTTAATGACAGAGTTCTTGAGGTCACTTACAAATAAATACAAATTAGAAGAGTAATGTTTGTCACTGAAGATGAGCCTGACTTGTAATTGCAGTTTTGTTGATTTGGGGTTGAAGTACAAACTAAAAGGTTATCGAGTCATGCCCGAAAGGTTAAGGGTCACAAGGGCCTGGGCTATAAGGGCATCACTCTGTTTTCACAAAGCGAATTGTGTTTATTTGTAATTAGTGTTTAAGTAGAAGTGTAGCAAAAACTAATACAAGGACAATATATCATTATTGGTAGAGGTTATTATGTGTGCATATGAGATTATAGTGTGTGAAAAATACTGTATATTAATGCATATTTTACTTGACGAGAACACACATTTATTCACATTTTTTGTATATATTGGCTACATTTTTTAGCCAATTTAGTTTTCTTTGCTCTGTTCACGTTCTGTTAACTGTAGTAAAAAAGAAGAAAAAATCCCTCTGAGATGGCGTAATTATGATTCTAATTCTAAAGTCTAAAGTCTCTAAGTCTAAGTCATAATTAACCATCTGAGTTGGTCACTTGTCCCAGGCGTACCTGTGATGCTGATTTTGGCTGACCATTTGGAAGTCCCATCCAGCACGGCCTGTTTGGCTATCTTCAGATGGCTGGTGAAATCCTCTTTGGAGATGTGGAACATCTCTTGGATCACCTCGAACACCTCTGGACGGTTCTTCTCCCTTATCTTCATGCGCTCCTTCATGGCCATGATAATGTTCTGAGTCTTGTCCTCTGCTCCGTGCTTGGAGCTCTTTTCCACAGCCCCTGTTGTAGCAAGTTCAACCAAGTTAGTTGACTGACGTCATCACGCATGTTTATCACCTTTCGTTGGATCGCTTCCATACAGAAACACATCAGCTGCAACGTGTGCTACTGTTACTCCCATAGTTTATGTACATGCATTGTGCAGTATTATCAGTGTGTGTCTGTGTCTCTTCAAGTAAACAGGTGTAGGGTAAAAGTTAAGCAGGTATCGTGGAGATGCACAGACAAACAGATATTATCTTGTGTGTTTGCAGCATGTTAATTAGTACAGATCCAAACATGATAAAGATGACTTACAGAACAACATCATACTGGTGGAAAAGTGTGGAAAACACTGGGTTTAATGCAACCAGAGTGTAGCTAATCCACTTACGTGTGTGAGTGGATTGCTGTGAGGATCACCCTGAAGGCTGTGTGTAATATTGTTTCTATTAGCTACACTTCTACAAAGGGCTGTGCCTGATTGAAATGCTTATCGGACATTGTAATGAGTGTCAGCGACGGTGCGAGCAGTGAACATGCACCATGTATTTGTAAGCATGAGTGTATTACACAAATTCCTACACTGCACTGCAGGACGTACAGATGATGAACTCCACAGACTGTCAGAGCGTTAATGTGTGCATTAATCATGAATCTTACTTTGTAAACAATCTGCATTGAGCAGGTCCTGGCACTTCTCATGGCATTTAACTCCACATTCAGAGCAGCGCATGCCCTGGCGGGCGATTCCCCACAGGAGCCCCTCGCACTCATGGCAATACGTGGGAGCGGTGGCCGTCCACACCTCGAAGTTATGGGGCGTTGTGGATGAAATGGGGTAGATCAAGGCCTGGAGAGTCTTTTTGAACACGTGTAGTTTCTGGAAAAGGAGAAAGAGTGTCAGAGAGAGTATGAAATTCAATGTTATAAAGAGACCGAGGGAAAAGGCTGTGGTGATATGAAACGTAGAAGAAGCTGCTGCAGCTTAACTCTCATGGCACCAACAAACAACGGTGAAAGTTAATAACAATAAATCTGAGCTTAGATTGCTTAGAGGTTGGAATAGAAAGTAAAAGAATTCTCTGGCACCAACCGAGGGACCAATGAGGTATGAAATCACCGGTTATAACAGGTCTGGTCAGGTCCAGTAAGAAAATGGTCTGATTCAATCAGAACTTTTTAAACTGAAAAACTTTCTTCTTCTTCTTCTTCATGACATAGTGCTTTATTTAAAAGAATTTTGGCATCTATCTAAATCAGGAGTGTCCAACTCATTTTAGTTCTGACCAAAATGATCGCGAGTGGGCCGGACCAGTAAAGTAACCACTGAAAGAACATAAAATTGGACGTTCTGGAGGGCCACTTTTCTAGCACATTCTATTTTATCTTATTCTATCACGTTGCAAAGATGAACAATTCTTAGCCCTGATGAAGAAATTTCCTGACTGAAGCATCTGCACACCAAAAACTGATGTCGACAAAGATGGCCTCCGCTGATGGCTGCGAAGCCGAAGCCTTTTAAAACTGACTGCTTTACAGCAGCAGCTCTGCATAAAACACAGGGGCCGGACCTGCCAATTCTTGTCTGAGGAATCAATGGATGCTGTAAATAAGGTTTTTTTAAAGTAAGAATTATTCAGATTGAGACAGCGTGAAGGAGAGAGGGGAAAAGAAAGAGGAAGATGGATGGTGGTTATATAAATCATCAAGAAGTACTTGCTCTCGTCTTCTCCTGCACTCACCCGTTCTCCTCCTCCTCACTTCCCTCTGCTGTCAACCCCTTTCTGTGTTGACAATGTGTTAAAAACACTTGAACAAAAGCTCTGCGCTGTACAGCTCCGCAGTGCCCACTCCAACCCACAACACACACACACACACACACACACACACACACACACACACACACACACGCTCTTGAGCAGACTCACATATCTTCCACAGATTAAATGACACCAGATGACGGGACAACAAGGCCATCTCGCACGATGAGATTTAACGCTGCTGATGCAACAGAGAGGCAGCTGAACCAGAGCAGACCTCTAATGACACACTTTTAATCTGAGGATGATGTGATGAAGCAGATGTCTAAGATTTAGTCACAGCTTCAGTCAAACCATCCAAACTATGCACTTGACTATGTGTGTATTTTATTACGTCTTCACCGTATTTTTTTCTTCTCCCCCGTCTCACTCCTGCTGCTCCTACTGTGCAGCAGATGTGTAAGTGTTAGCCTGTGAGGTAACCCTGGTGATGCTTTGCGAGACACCAGGATAAGTGATTGACAGTCTCTGCCTGAGAGCAACATGACAGAGAGGAATCTAATTTCTCCTCCTCCTTTCAGCCTCCTTTCCAATTTCACCACCTATTGTCCTTGTCTAACACCATCCTTACCACCCCACCTCCTGCGCTCGACACCGCTGGACTTTCACTTTAAACACAGAGTATACAAAACGTGGAATGTTTTTTTTCTATTTAAAGTATTTTTAAGTCCATCCACACAGCAAGGGTTTAGAATAAGTGCATTTCCTGCCTGATACTATCTGAACTGACTAAAAGTAGCGCATCATATGCTATTTCCACATATCATTTCGTGGCTCCTTCCTCTTCCCTCCTCCCTGAGAACAAGTGAGTTGCCGCCTGCCTCAGCGAACACAGCCAGAGTTTGTGTTGACAGCCACAATTGAAACACTCCGGTGCTCGGATCACATGCCGCTCAGAACATGAAGCGGACACACGGGCCATTAGTCCAGACTTCACATTATGTTCCTTTCTGCTCTAAAAAGCAGATCCATGGGATTCATGAGTCACATGGGGAATGACCTTACGAAAGACAGCTGAAGTGGCAGCAGCTTCATTAATCAAACGAAATTACACTGAATGGATCAAATGGAAGGATAAAAGCAGAAAAGGAGGGCTGATGTAAACTAGGGCTGATGAGGCTGGCAGGATGTGAGAGAAGGAAAGGTTACAAGCATATTCACACATCTCTCCGGGGAGACGGGGGGCAGATTCATTCAACATGGTTGATCGATCAGTGGCATCTGTGCCACGGGGTCAGTGTTGACGAGTCACTCTGCTTTGCTCTGTTTATTTAATTCTCCATATATTTCCCTCATTTTCTCTCACTTGCCGTTCTCTTCCTCGATCGTCTCTTCCTGTTTGCATCCACAAACATCATATTGTCATTGAGTACAGGGAAGCACTCGCCTGGACTTAACGCAGCACATGAATCTCTGACATCTGCTCGGCCTACTTAACTAGTCAACGCAGTTCAACCACCTCTTTGTTTGCTCTCATTGCAATACTGATAATCTAACCCAAAAGATTACATCCCACTGCTGCACAATATGAATTGGCTTTACGATCGACTTCTTAAATTAGCATGGTGAATTTTCTCCGTCATTTCTCCCTCATCTAGGACATTAGCTGTTCATCCCCTAAAGCCCTTTTAATCACACAACACGCACATCCTAGAAGTCACAGGAAACAAGTGTGCGTAACAGATCATTGTCTTGAATACAATTATGACGCGGAAAAGATGAAACAGCTGTGCATCAAACACAGAGTGCATCGGATTAGGCTTGTTGCTGGTAATCAGTAGATATGAAATTGTTTGTCTAACTGCGGAAGTGCTGCCGTCTCCTGCTGCTCGCCTCCTGCAAAGACGTTCTCCCTCTGGGAGGGAAGAATTGCAATCAATTAATACAGGAGAGCTTTGGAGGTCAACATAAAAGTGTCTCCTGTTATTGACAGAGACATTCTGCCTTTCTTGCTCAGCCTTCCACAATCGACAGTGTTTCTGACGGAGCCCTGGACAGGAAACGAATTTCTGGACTGTTAAGTGGTTAGTATGGAAACAACAGTTGCAGCAAAAAGCTTAGATTTTAAAGTTTTGCCAGTTCCAGCACTCCTTTGTCCCAACGCAGCCTTAATAAACAAGATGAGATTGCAGGTCCAGCCCCCAATGTCCCTGCAGAACCCTACACTACCCACTATAACGAGACAGTGATTTGAGGGCAATGCAGGAAAGTCAGTACTCACCAGGTCCTCATTATTTAGGGTGGACCGGTTCACCAGAGCGAACGAGATGCCTGCCTTTCGAGCAGTGAGGGTCTATCGGAAGAGGAGAAAATGGAGCATTGATGAAAAGGGACAAATCCACTGACCTGTTTTACTTTTCTTCACTTTTACTCAGTTTGCTGAACATACAACCCTACATCACTTTTGACAGAAATGTATGAAATAAGAAAAGTTGGTCTTACTCAGTTGGGTTATTTAGACATTGAATGAACTGAAAACACAGCTCACACCAATCGGTAGCACCCAGCATTCGTAGGTAAGAGGCAGCAAACTTACCAAAGCCTGCAATTCCAGGACGACGCATTTTGAGAACGAAAAAACAAACAAACAAAAAAACAACAACAACAACAGAGAAAGTGAATTAGAGAGGTAGTGGGAGGGCTAATACTGAAAGTACTAGAAGCAGAGTAATTGTTTTTATCCATACTGAGCACATAGGTGTTTCAACTGCCATGCAGGACTGCTGGTTGAGGCATTGAGCTCTTGAAAAATAAGTATTTAACAAAGGAGATTATACAGCTGCTGCATGATTCTTTATCCATTCATGCATTGGAAGTCACTAGATTGCAGTCATGCTTGACATTTAAATTCTGCTTTCTGTTGGATGAAGCTTTGATCATATTTTCTGCTGTCTGCTCTGCACATTTGACACAAACAGAGAGAAACACAAGACGCACACACTCATGTATGAGTGAAGCCAGCTGCACTGCACACACACACACACACACACACACACACCTCTGCTCACACACAGTCACATACACACAACACACACCCACATGAGGAACGCTCACCAACAGGTGGCACACGTAGATACACAGATATACACATGTAAATTGTTTAACAGTCTATTGATGGAGTCTGGAGACTGATCAACAGTTTTCCCATACTGACGGGAGTTACGTAACAAGGGAATGCAGACAAGGACAACTGACAATATTGGATCAGTCTTTACCACGACCCTCCTGTCTGTGAGTCCAGCTATGGTAAAGATCCATGGAAGCCATGGAAAATGTAGGAGGGACCTCTACATGAACTGTGAGTGTTTATGTAAGTTTATCAACATGCACCAGCAGTGCTGAGGTTGCTGCAGGCAATACAATACGGCCCTGTGTCCAGATAATATCGCTTCAGCATTCATGGCTTTGTGAATTGATTCTCAACTTTTTTGTTTTTTTTTTTCTTTTTTGCTTGTTTATGTTTTTGCTTTCCGCCAGAATGTGGGGGAACCCTGCTGTCCATTCCAATCAAACGCTGTTGCTGCCCTGAAGCAATCACACAGCAAATGGGGTTGACATCGACAAAGGAGAGGCAATGAGAGGGGACCAATTATTTTGCTGACAAATGACTTCATCCCACGTGTAAAAGGCTTATTCAGTGTCACTTTTACATGATTTAAAAGCCTCACACACTTAAATCAGAAGTCAATGAAGTCTCTCAGATATATTTTTGGGTTGAGTTGTCAACATTTCAAGTTATATCCACTTTCCAGCACCTGCCAAGCAATATATATATATATAAAAAAAAAAGACGAATCGTACCGGCTAGGCTGAAATCTGACAACTCACTGAAAAATATTGCCCATAGCTGTTATGGGTTCATGTAGGAATGGCAAATATACACGCAGAATAAAAAATAAATGAAAATAAAAGACGACAACCCATACTTACCAAGACATTGTTGGTTATTAATTTCATGAGAGATATGGACAAATACAGCATCAACTCATGTTGTTCACTGTGATATAAACATTCATCAGCATCTACGTGTAGGACATCAAGTTGCAGACTTACATAAAGTGCATGTTGCATTATGCGACAAGAGACTTTAACAAGCCATTAAACAAGTTGTTTTTACACAACTTCCTTTTAAATATTTGAGAGAAGAATAATTTGAATATAGTTTTGGCTAAAATACATGATGGTGGGAAACAGATATACACAAGACAGACATGTAACTGTGCAGCACATCATGGACAAACAGTTATAAACAGACACTAAATGCATCACGACAGCTTGTTGTCTTTCATGGGCATAAGTGGACAGTTGTGTTCTTTGCAGTTCTATGGGATATTTTATGTCACATACAGTATAATACAGAAAAAATGACAGATTTACTTGTCTCAGTGTGCGCTATTGACAATCTTGCACATTAATTTACGTTAATTGATCAATGGTTTGTTTTTTTATCATCATCACGTTCACGTTCACTGATCATTTTGAGGTGTGCTGTGAAACCTCTCCTTACCTCACCAGTCCAGCTTCAGGTACATTTATATTTTAACCACTATTCCACAGGTTTCAATTAGGAAATCATTTTACAGAACAAAGATGTTTTTTTCTTCAGCTGGGGTTATACTTTCACAGAAGAATTCTACTACTACATTCTACTACTTATGATGTGGGGTCACCCAGATAGATTTGACATAAATCACACATAACCTTGTTGAGGCAGATGACTCACCAGGTCTCGAACAAGAGGCACTGTCCTCTTGCGGCGTAAATCTGGCATGCTGTCAATACCGTAAAGAATACTGCCAGCCCTGGAGAAGCAAGCAGATTTAAGGTGCATTAATATCATAATAATACCATGTCAGGATGACATTACAACAGTGGAACGGGGGCTGTGATTTACACGGCCAGCAAACAACATGGATCATGGAGCCTATCTAACCTGTCTAACCCCCTCACGTCACTTGACATGGTGCTGACCATGGACACTGGAGCGCCTTGTAATCCCTCTGCCGTTCCTTGCATGTAGTCAGCTGGGTAATACGCCTGCAGTGTTATCATTAACTCTTAAGGATCATGCTGCTGTCTTTTTTCAAGTTACAAAAGAGGCACTGGGGCACAGAGTGGGATTGAAAAAGTGGACATGCTCCCTGTTTACAAGTCAGTGTAGCAGAAAGCAATTGTGAAGCTTTTATTTTAAGGTAGAAAAGTTACATAATGTTGCTTAAAGCAAGGTTTTGGAAACTCTAGATTTTGTCTCTGCAACACTTGGTGCAAGGTGCAAGTATTTCACTCTCTCCATCCTCAAACTCACTTGCGCTCACGATGAAAGCATCACTCCTCTCCCACCAGTCTTGCTCTTTTCCCATAATGCACTCAGTGGGATCACCTCAGCTGTCACTCAAAGCCTCTCTAATGACCTCAACATGACATTAAGGTCCCAGTGTCTCCACACAGATAAAACTCCTCAAGCTTTTCTGTCAGCCCTCTCAGCAACATCACTGGTATGACCCTAAAGTTACACAACGTGACGAGCTGCACAGGCCCTTGTCTCACCCTTGGGCCCCTGCCTCTTGCTGCCTTTATGCACAATGCATGCTGCAGATGGCTGCATAGTTAGCTGGGTCACAGAGGCTAAATATTAGGTTTTCCTTTTCTTTCCCGTGACATTGTATAGAAACCATTGAGTCAGTTGTAACATTAGAACTGGATTTATGCTTCTGCATTGACACAGACCCTACGCCGAAACCTACGCAAGCGCCCTATGCGGTCAAAGTGTGTCGTGTTGTTTTTTCTAGTATTCTTTTTTACTACAAGCGATAGAAACTGAAAGTAAGCGGATCTTATTACCATATTAACTCCAACATGATCTGCATGAATGTCTGCTCACAGACAAGAATCCAACCTCCTTTAGGATCTTCTTGGTAAACAAGGAAGTGCCATTCCAAGATCAGTTATCAGTGTTTTTCTTCTTTTACTTCAAGCTCTAGCGACTGACAGTGAGCGGAACTTGTTACCACAGTAACTACAAGAGTTGCATGAGATTCGGCCAATTTCTTTTCACGTCAGAAATTGCCTTTTGGACCCTTGTCTTTTTGCTGCAGACACAGAAATGCCACTCCGAGACCTGGGAAAGTCACATGAGGCAAACAGTCCACAGTTGCTGCCGTCTATGGAGGTCTGCAATGCCAAAACACGTGGTTAAATTGCTGGAGAGGAGCACATCAGGCTGCGCCATATGGCACGCTGTAGGTAGATTTGACACTGCATAGCATAAATGTGGCTTTAGAGTCAAAACAATAAATCAAATGAAAAAGGTTATGACGTGGAGGAAGTGTGATGCCTTAAGTCAGGATCTGACATAATAGGCACCAGGTCAAAATCCACATCTTGTGGAACAAATTACTGCTGTGTTTTACTTGGGAGTCAGTAAGGCAGCACAAGAGGCTGTCAATTATGACTTCTGAAACACTGCGTGGCGCTGGCAGTCGCTCCAAAATGAAAAAGGAAACCTATTGTAGAGTATTTTACAGAGAGAACTTCAGAGTTCACGAATGTGACGGCAGCATCCCTCTTCCTTCTCACCACATTTACATATATGCATCTTACCACCGTATCATACTGGCCAATGTTATAGATCATGTTGTTGACCATGTCCAACTATGCAGGAAAACAATAAATTGAATTATTGAAACAAATCTTCAAACATTCTCGACTGTTTTTCATTGATGCCTTGTTTAGCGTCCTAGATGCAGTTACACTACACATCTGTGTCATCCCCGATATTCAGGTCAGACACAGACATAGACATTTGTTTACCACAGTGTTGACTGTGAAAACCAACCTGAATTTGAGGAATCTGATCCTGGCATTACTTCACTTACATACCGAAGGAACAGCAAGCATATAACATTGCTGCTCCGTGTGACTCATTTTTAGGTTGTAAACCAGCACAGCAGCTAAGATTTGTGTAATTGTGAACTGATTAGAACAGAAAATGACACACCACTCACCCTCCAGACTGCAAGCCGAGTATTTTGGGGTCTAAAACACTGCGCTGCTGCAAAAAGAAAGAAAAAAGAAAGACAACAAACACAGATGTAAGATAAAAATGCACATCATCAAACATCATGCAGTTGGGAATATATAGTACACTTGGGAGTCAATTCAGGATACAATGAATGATGGGAGAGGGGTAGTACAGGGAAAAGGAAGGGAAGCACCAAAGGCAAAACACCAAATTATTCCACTTCAATGTAATTTGTGGACTCAAGACTGAGAATTATGCTGCTCTTGGTGCTTCAGGCCAGATATGCCTATTGTGTAATGTTCCCTCCTCACTGACCAAAATACCCAGTTGATTTTTTAAAGAAGAATCTCAGGACAAAGTAAAGGAAGACGACTCATTCATACTCACAGAATTGTCATTCATACCAGCGTACCACAGGAAAAGACACAGCTTATTATTTATCATCCAATTCTGACACATCTCACCACATATAACGCACAGGTAATGTACACATACACACATGCACATGCAAGGCAATCACATGGTTCAAGATATAAACATTGACTGAAACCTGAGAATCCAAAGCGCTGCAGTCTGAAAGAAGAAAAGACAGGAAAGAGTTAAAAAGGAGGAGCACACAATTAGTTTGGACACTATGTATTGCTACATTCTTTGACATCAATCTATGCAGAAATGGAGCGTGTACAAACACACACCTCAGTATTGCCCTAACCAGAGGAATACCCTACACAGTAGTACTATTGATGGAGTAGAGTGCTCTCCGAGGATCATCCTTGCTCATAAAATGATCTAAATCGATGTAACACAGTTGAAATGACAACTTTAATCGACAGCATTACATGATTTAACACTCTTACCTATGGAGACATGGGGCATTAGGTAAACATCAGCAGCTGCTATCATATTGCCATTTACAGACAAACTATGAGGGCAAATAAGCAGCACCGCAGAGGTGTAATTACTGCGCTATTGATCTATGGCTGATAAATGGCAGTGCAATCGTGATCTGATGTGCTACAAACTGAACATCTGTTCATGACAGAATGATCAAAATGCTGCTCTGATTAAAACTACTGTTAAAACTACTGCCACAGGTGCATTAATCATACATTTCATTGTATTAGGTGGACTTCATCTTGATCTTACCTTTATCTAATTCTGAAAGTTTCTATACAATTTAGACTTGTTGACCATTGAGGGAGTAGCAGGGGCAGTGCATAGCTTTTATCAAAATGGATTTATACAGTAGTGCTGTTGATGTCTTTTATGATTGCTTCTCTTGCAAGTATTGGAAAAACATGTACCGGTACCTTTATTCTAGTCAACATTCATACAACTATGTTGACTGATCTTTTTTTTGTAAAGACAGTCTATTTTCCGTTTAACTGTGACACACATTCGATGTGATGAAGCATGCACACGCGAACTGACAAGGCACTAGGTTGTGAGTGGCAGGAGACCACAAGAAGCAATCAGCTCAGCCACTTTCAGCTTAGCAATAGAAGATAGGACCATCCCTTCCAGAAGCTAATCTGTGGCCGCATTACATAGAACTGATATGAATCTCATTTTACAGGTACCTCAAATCTGTGGAGCAAAAATGTAATGGATTGGTGTGAAAGCTGTGCCCATGTGCAGTGGGCAAAACATAGAAACAGCAGCAGTAAACTGAGCATCTTGGTGCCAACACGCATGATTGCGTTACATATAGATAAGAGTTCACCAGAGCAGAAAAGTCTGCACATGTTTGACAGTGCAACCAGAGCGGATCCATGTTGAAACACACACATAAAACCGTTGCTCTTACAGACACACAGTGACACAAATATATGTCACTATATTCTATATCAATACAAAAACAAACCTTTCATTCTGTCATTGAAATATAACTATATTAAGTAATTCAAATAATGTGATGATTGTTGCAAACTGAAAAAAAGTGTTTATCACTTTACGGATCAAAGTAAATACTATTCATAAGCCTGTGCTATGCTAATTGTCATGACACACACACACACACACAAATGGTTACCACCTTGTATTATGGGACATTTAATTGTTAAAGCTAAAACAAAATGCAATATTATGTTGAGCAAAACAGGAAACAATAAGCCTATAATAAAGTATGTATCGCAGATCAATTTATTCAACTTAACCTCTTCTCAACAAGCATTTTTACCCTCAATCAGTCTTGAGATGCCTGTCTCACATGAAATGTCATGCAGAAAGCCATGTCCTGACACCACGAATATATCTCAGGTGTTTGGTCACCCAATAAGCATAATCTTGGCTAAACAGGAATCTCTATTCCCAGAGCCTTTCCCAAGTCCTCTAAAATGGTTGTATCAAATTACATTCCCATAGCACATGTAGGAAAGTCCCTGCCTATGCTACACATTTCCAACAGAGATTAGCTTATATTGGGTAAACTTCCCTACAGCCTCCCTGACATATTTCCCTCGATTTGCTTCTATTCTCGTTTCTCCCATTCCTCCTCATTTTGTTCACATTCCAAATCCCTCTGTCATATAGTCTTCAAACGCCGACAAATCCTTATTCAGCGCACTGAGATCATGATAAAACACCACTATTTTGTGTGCTATCTCTGGTAACTGCAGAAATTCCCTTACTGGGTTTATCCCATGTGTAAATTGACCTTTTCTGATCCAGTATTTAATTTGGAGATACCTCCAAAAGTTGCCCTAGTTGCCCTAAGGGGTATTGATGCAATTAGAAAATGAAAATGATGTATATTCTCCATTCTCCAGACAATCTCAACAGTACAGTAAAGTAACAAACCAATCCATTCAAGTGCATGCAACTGCAGGGATATTCAGTAAAATTTACAAGGAGGTCAAGTGCCATGGCCCGTTTTACAGGTTTAACCACAAAACGCAGATTGTGTCTTTAGTCATTTCTTTTTTTTATTATATATATTATATTATATATATTAATATATATATTATTTTTTTTTTACACGCACACAGTGTGTGTGTATGTGTGTGTGTGTGTGTGTGTGTCTGGTACCTCCAGAGATCTCTGATTATCTGTGTGCCTTTCACTTTCACTGCTGTGCATTCAACATATTGAGAACACAAAAAATAGTGACAAAGTGTGTGTGTCTACCAAGGTGTCATGTATCTTTCTCTGCCAATCAATAGCTCGTTAAAGAATAGAATTTCTCACTTAGGACAAATCTTGGTGTATGGTTGGTGCATTGGGTTTTGTTTTTGTTCTTTGAGTGTGTTTTTTGACATATAGGTAGAAAACATTTAGTTGATTGAAATGATAGTTTAATAGGTTTAAGCCCCATTGAGAGTAAAATGTATGAGGATGTTAAGGATGTGTGGTTACTGCGTTTGTAAATACCGTCTCAAAAAACGTCGGGAAAGCAAGTCTGGTGCAATGTATTCATAACAGTATATGTGCAACAACTATGACTCAGTCTGATATCATAGGCCTTTGCACAAAAATCAAATCCCTTTGGGCATAATCCAGGAATAGAGTACATGGGTAAAATGGGTTATAATTTCTTATCTAATCAAAGGACAGCTTGGCTTGTGAAGTTTGGAGTTTTTAGTTGTAAAGATAACTGTATGCATTTCATTCATGCACAAGAACTTTGATGATATAGATGATTATGTGACATGATCAGGAGAGCAAACTAGATTCACAGCTCCTGCAGTTATGTGAGTCTGAACTTTTTCTGTTTACGCAACTGGAGATAGAAAAGAAAATGTTGAATCAACCTGATCAATCTGATGGATGGTAGCTCATCTTAGACAAAAACTCTTTGCTCCCTGTATTAGCATTCTTAATATCCACACCTTCTTGAGAAATGATACACTAAGCACAAAGGGGGTGTACCTCCTTTGGGCCCATAGGAGCAAGCAGCAAACTTCAATAGCAGGAGACCTCTATAAATATTCCAAGCAAGGCTGACCTGGTTACAGAATGCCCTTGGGATTGCGAATTAGCATCTGAATACAGACACCGCTGTAGCCAGTAGAAGACAAGCCTGGCAGGAGTGGCAGTACTGCTGAGACTCCCACAGACCAGCCAGCACGCTTCAGAGCACGCATATGATGAGCACACATCAGCTACGAGAGATGAAGGCACAAAGCTAATGAGGTAAAGTGTGTATGTGTGTGCTTAAACTTATGGCTATTTCTACATTAGTTTTGTAATACTTTTCAGTTACCAGTATGATGGAAATGTAGTGTTTTGTTTAATTTTGTAAACACTAATGGAATAAATGCATTGGGAATAACTTAAGATGACAGCCCAAACAGCAGGCTTTTCGGTGTGAACTACGTATGAATCATCCATCCATTATTTAAGGTACTGTTTGTATCATTTTCTTCCATATTGTGAGAGGATTTCTAAAACTTCTACAGAGATCAGTTGGAACTTGGAACTGACAGCTCCAGGTATGGTGACTTTGTATTATTTTTGTAGAAGGGTGGTTTTAGACCAATCACTCTTAGTGAAAAAAGACAATTCTTCATAGTGTAAACAAACAATGGCACTCATGTTGTTTATGGTTCCTCCTGCCTAGAGTTACTCTTCATCATAGCTGCCTGTTCAACCATGCCTCAAAAATCCTTTTGCCCAGTTGGGTATAGGGAGATTTGAAAACCACTATTTCTGAGTCCAAACATCACAGTTCACGGAACACTACTGAATGGAAAGAAAACATTGACAACACTCTTTTCAAAAGCCTAAAAGCCTCAGTTGTATGACAAATCCACCAACAAAGAGGAGCGAGTTGTTGCACATTTACAGCATCAACCCTGAGGAAAAGGTCAATCTATCAACAAGACAGCCATCTAAACGACACTTAACTACTTTTCCCTGCTTGTACAACAACATAATGCAGACGCACAGAGACAATAAATACAGGACAGATCAAATAGAAAGGGCAGAAATGCAAGATATTCTGATATCAAGAGGTGATTGGATGACAATGTCTCCAGTAAAGTCAGCCATTTTACAGTTTATCCAGGTGCACATTGTGACAGGCTACTATACTTTATGATAAGCAGACACTCGTTAAGTTTATAAATCAAACTAGCATAGTGAAAAAAAATAGGGCATTAAGAAGACATACCTCCTGCCAGAATTTGCTGCTCCAACTCAGCCATCTGTTTCCGGTAGGCCCTCAGAGCTGCTTCCTTAAATGTGGGACGCACACGCTTCTTAGGAGGAACTTCTGCAGGTTTCTCCTCTGGAACATTTTTATTTTCATCTTCCTGATATTGCTCTTCTTTTTCAGACACCTCAACAGCCTCCTCTGTTATCTCTTCTATCTCTTCCAACTCCTCATCTCCTTCTTCCATCTCTTCTGTCACGTCATTGTCCTCAGTCTCATCCGGTTCTTCAATATCCACATATTCCACCATAGCATCATATTCAGCAGTGTCCTCAGTAAGATGAGTGTCATAGTCCTCACTGTACTCTTCATCATACTGCTCATCCAAACTGCAGTCATACTCTAGAACATGTGCTTCTTTATTAGCCTCATAATCTCCTGTACCTTCAAAATCAGTTGAGGCCTCAAAATCCTGAGAGATATCATTGTCTTGAGAGGCCTCAATGGCATCAGAAACAGCATAGTCCTGAGTAGCCTCACATTCCTGCAAATTCTCCTCTGTCTCATTTGTATTAGTCCTGTTCTCCAAGTTGGCCAGTACCTGCTCCATAACTTCAACATAATGGGTCTCGTTGTCCACTGTTTGGTCCCCAGCTTCAACCTCTGAAGCAGTTTTCTCCTCTTCTGTCTTGTAATAGACAGATTCTGTGCAGAGATCCGAGTCTGTTTTAGCACTTGAGCTATTTGTAGTCGAGGTTGACAATGTTCGGAAACGCCCCATGAACGAGGAAGAGGAGTTTGTTGGCTCCTCAGGAGGAGGAGGTGGATTTTGAGAACCAGACTTCCAAACAACCTCCAGAGCTGATTTTGCCCGCTGTAGTGTTGAGCCAAAGCCAAAACCGAAGGATTTTTCACTAAGATCTATACTAAGCCTACTGCTCCAAGATTTAGGTACTTCATCAACCTTTTCTGTTCGAATTTCACTTTGACTGCGGTACATTGTTGTTGTTTTAGTCTGGGTCTGGTGAAAGCTATGATTGACATCAAGCTCAGGAAATTTGTCCTTGGGAACGACTTTGGAGGCTTCCTTAGGGGCATCTCTAGATCTAACTTTTGTGACATCTTTAGAGGTTACTTTGGGGTCATCTTTAGAGTCTACTTTGTGGATATCTTTAGAAGCTACTTTAGAGGCATCTTTAGAAGCTACTTTAGGGGCATCTTTTGAGACTACTATCGGGGCTTCTGTTAGGGCTGCTTTGGGGGTTTCTTTGAGGGCCACATTAGGACTCTCTTTCGAGGCTACCATTGGAGCTTCTTCGGGTCGGGTGTTAGAGCCCTCTTTAATACCTACGTCACCAGTTTCCTTAGATTGTACTTTAGGCATGTCTTTTGACACCTCTTTTGGGGGCAGTTTCACAGCTTCTTTGGTCACCTCTTTAGCAGCAACGTTCAAACCATCTTTAGACGCCAGTTGTGGGGTTTCTTTAGTACTGATCTTGGGTGATTCTTTAGGGGACACTTTAGGAGACTCTTTTGGGGTAGCGACAGGGCTCTCAATTGGGGTAATTTTAGGGCTCTCTTTAGGTGACTGTTTAGGACTATCTTTGGGCATAAGTGGGCTATCTTTCGGGGGGACTTTTGTGACTTTAACAGTCTCAGTGCAGGTTACCTTAGGTGTCACCTTAGATACCTCATCAAGAGTTGGCTTTATGGCATATTTAGTTGTCTTTTTGGGACGGTCCTTGGGAGGATCTTGAGAGGGTTCTTTAGCTACTGATTTTGGAACCTCTTTCAAGAGTTCTTTTGATGGTGGTTTTGATGTCACTTTAGATGAAGCCTTCGCAGCCACCTTAGGGCTTTCCTTTGTCAATACCTTAGTGTTTTCATCTTTTGGAGTTAATTTACTTTGTTTGTGTGTCATTTTAACTGCGGCTTTAGTGGTATCTTTCTGTGATACTTTCTGGATCTCTTTTGTGATCACTTTTGGGCTCTCTTTGGACAGCCGAGTAGATGTCTTTACAGAATCCCGTTCAATGATGGGATGAATAATATGTGTTGTTATAGGTGGTAGTGAAGAGTCTCTGTCAAGCATCATGAACTCCTCATCTCCTTCAAATTGTAAATCAACCTCTTGGCATTTGGTGATGTTCTCTGGAAAACCAGGAATGGTTGATGGGTCAAAGGGACTGCTAACCTCAATGGAGGCTTCCAGGCCTGAGTCAGCACCTTGTTCCATATGATGCCAGTCTTTCCAAGGTGATAAGTCACCTTGCAGAGAGAGCTGAGAGCCACTGTAGTGGCTCCTGTCCCCAGATATGCAGACAAGTCCATTGCTCACCCCGCTGTCAATAGTTTCAGTAGTTTCAATCTCATGTTCATAGGGCTGATGTTCATGCGGGTTACCCGTGCTAGCATACCATGAGGAAGCCATGTCTTCTTGTTTTCTTTGCCACAGTTCCTGATCTGAGGAGGACAGTAGGGAGCAGCCATTAGCCCGAGTAAAGTACTGACTCTCTGAAAAGTCCTCTGAATATGACTGGCAAAGTTTTGAGCAGTCAGATTCAGATCGGCTTAGTTTTGGGGTGGAATAGTCACTCTGCGAAAGCCAACCCGGGGTCAAATCAGCGTAATAAGCCTTTGCATGCTTGTCTGCATCATAGTAAGAGTCATCAGCATAGTGAACTGTGCCTGAGTAGGCTGCTTCCTCACCTGAACGACTGTGGTCATGAGATCGTCTCTTCTCTGATTTGCTCTTGTGAACAGGTTTTGAAATCACCATTGCATATTTATTTCTGCTTAATTCATCCAATTCTTTGTCACTGTCCATTGAGTCCCAGTCATCACTTTCCACTTTATCCTTTCCTGAGATTTTTATATCCATGCTTTCATAGGTTTGTGAGGAAGCCATTTCCTTGTCTTTCCTCTCTTTTCCATCGTGAGATAAGCTATCAGTGGAAACTGTAATTCCAGTTCCTTTAAGTTTATAGCACTTTTTTAAGACTAAATCCCTGTCTTGGGGTGTTGCAAAAATAACTATAATGGGGCGGGGTTTTGCATTAGAACATTCCCTTTGTTGTCCTAACCTGTGTGCAAGCTCAATTTTAATTGTTTTCTGGGCATCAATGAAACCCATTTTGTCTTTTAGTATTTTATATATAATATTCTCTGTTTTCTCTAACCTTTCTTCAGGAACATTGACAAACCGCAAGGTTGAATTATTAGCCTGGTGGCTAATTTGTTTTATGTAGTCATGAATATCACGTGTTTCCCTTCTAGACTGGACAAAACCCGAGCGCAGTTGTTCAATCTCACTCTGAACTACTTCCACACTGCTAGAGATCTCATCAATTGAGCTCTTTAGAGCATTTACATGGCCACGTAGCTCAGAGAGTTCTGTTTCGATCTGGCTGATCCCCTGAAGCTCCTTGAAGATCATCTCCATGACATCCTGCGTCTGACTGATGCAGCCTGTGGAGGACGAACCAGGCTCGAGGGTCGAGCTTTTTTGCTGCCGTCCAGCACGGTCCAAGGACTTGCTCCGGATGCCAAGGGTTTTCCTCCAGTTGCTCACTTCTGAGTCTGAGGAAACACATTCTTGACTTTTTTTCCATTTCCTTAACTTGCGTAGAGCACCCAGTCGAAGAGTGTGCAAACTGGAGCGTTCTACTCGTTCACCCTCAGAGCTGCCATCAGAGGGAGCCAAACTAATGAGGCTCTTCCTGTTTCGTCTTACTGGCATTGTGTATGACTTATGCTCATCCAGTCTCCGGATACGTTTTGTCTCACTTAAGGAGTCAGAGTAGCTACTATCAATTGAAAGAACCTCAGAAAAGACAGCTTCATTATTATTCAAAAAAAGGGAGTTTTTGGGGAGTCCATTTGCTATAGCCACACGATAACTGAACGTGGGGGACAGTGATGAACAGTCGTTTTTTCCGTCGTCCTCCTCAAGGGATATGTTACGTGCCGAAGAGCATTTGGAAATCTTTTTAACTGTGGTCTTCAGTGTGGTAGAGAGAGTTGGACTGTGTGCTTGCAAATCAGTCTGCAATTTTGGCTCTTTAGGGTCGCTTCGTTCTTTCTTTTTGATTGGGTTTGCCAATTTCTTTGTAAACATTCCTTTGCAAATCTTTTCAATGCAGGATAATATAGTCTTGATTAGGGCAGTAACCATGGATGGCAATTCTGAAGACTGTTACCTAGTCATCTAGTAAAGGTGAAGTCTGTTTAGAATATAGTGGTGGTCAGTCAAACACTATCAATCAGTGCTTGACAGTGGGAGAAGAGCTTGCAGCCAGTAAAACAGTCCATGTAGAGACTTGCTATACTTCTGAATCCATCCAAGGAGTAGTGCTCTGAAAAAATAACAAACACAAGTAATATTTAGTTCACATTTTGTTGACAGACAAACAGTGACAGTGACTCTATGACTAAATACAGCATTCATGAAAGATAAAAATGAAAACAAGTAATGGTTTTACAAGACTCTGGTTGAACTATATATTTAAATATATTATTCAATTTTAAATTCAATTTTGTTGGTATAAGCCCAACATCACAAATAACATTTGTCTTGATGGACTGTGTGTTCGTCAAGGTCAATAAACCTATGGACTGCATTGACGTATTCAACTTCTACAGCAGGGCATGAATAGTTCGATGGTTCAACTGCAGTATTCTATTGTTGTCAGACAATAAGAATATACTAGATCATAAACAATACCTAACTGAACTATGATAAATACAGCCTGATACGTCTCCCATTTTCAAACACTGTATTTTCCTAAAATGGATTTTTTAAATCATATATTTTTTATTATTTCACACTTAGAGACAGTTCCGTTGGGTGGGGTAACAGTGGTTCCCTGGTATATGGTACCTACCTATACATGCCAATACAGAGTAATTCACACGCAGTATTGCTATAGGAACAACTGGATAAGAATTGAGGAGATTGTATAGCTGTGACTGAATAATATAAAACTGTGTGTGAATTACTAAAATGGATTTTAACCACAAGACAAAAGGTGTTTCTCAGCTATGTCCATATATTGATTACAAAGATGAGGATGAAGATAATGTCATCACTAATCAAGAACAATGACGTTAATGACCTACAGGATGTTGCATACTCAATGTCCCAATTAGTTCAAATTGGAAAGGTTATGCACCTGACCCATTCAAGTGTGACAATGCACGTCTGCTGCCGACTTTATGGTTAATAGGAGGTCATATTGAGTTCTGCAACATAATATTTATTTTTAAACAGTTTGGATCTAATATGAGAGATTTCTGCTACATAAAGAAACTTTCAAATTGAATCAAAAGAGTAATGTTTGTTTTCCAGGGTAAGTTACAGCTGCTCCGCATTAGTTGTGGGATTTGACCACAGGGACATGCTCACTTCAAATGAGCTGTGAAACAGCCTCACAGTTAGCCTTTATTTGTAATCAATGAAGAAATACAATTAGCAAATAGGATATCAGCATATGTGATTTTCCCACTGGCACTGTATGATAGAATAAATACGAGAACCAGAGGATATGTTTGAGGATCTGTCACCAGCCTTTACTACCATTGTTCAGTTACAAAGACAATACCAAAAAAAACTTCAACACTATAGTCAGCTCATTATGAACAAGAGCAAGGTGTGATGCTGGATTACAGGACTACAGTATATTCCATGACAGGGTGAATTGTTCAATATTCTGAGCTTCTCTCTTCTTCCTTCAGTATGTTTGTGTGGGGGTTTGTGATACAGTTGGGGGTCTTTGCAGTGGATAGCATTTGCAGGACAGCATTCAGATGGTTGTTCTGCCTCTGGATTGGACAGACAGATGACATTAGGCATTAAAACCCAACCAGCAGTGGCTTTGCCCAACATTTCTTCCAATACCACAAAGAAAGCTTTTCATAGTTTGATGTATAAGAGACCTTTGTTTAGTCAGCTATGTCTGTATAGAGCGTGCTAGTAATTTGCACCTGTGTACCTCAGCGTATAGGTCTTTGAGTACTATATGATAAATTAATTTTAGGTGATAGTCATTGCTATCTGTTTTTATCATGTCTCTATTTCATGAGGCAAGTTCAGGGTTGGTAATAAAGGTTCTTTGTGTTTTTGGGCATCACACATCTATAAAGCAAATAAATGCTACCTTTTTTTAACTTGAATTGGTCTGTGCACCAGCCTTTCTTGGAAGAGTTGGAAGCCATGTTATTCATGGTCTAACCCTAGGCCAGGGACATACCATAGAGGATGTTCATTATACAGCTAGCTTAAAGACTTGAAATTTGATAATTGCATCCAAATGTAGTTAGGATACAACCACGGTCAGCTTTATTTTTTTGGGATATATCTCAATATTATTCTTCGATACCAAACAACTTACAATCATTTAGGAAAAGTCGGGTCTTGTCAACCTCTACACAAGGCAAAATGGGACCAAGGTCGATTGACTTCTCCCTTCTTTATTGCATTTGACGGTTGGGCCATTTACACCACGATTGCATTATTAGTCAACAGATTGATAAACAGAGTTAGGAATACAGTACTATAATTTCCAGTAGTGCTTTTCACACAGTGGAGATATTTTATCAGCCAGCATAGTCAACACCTTTGAAAGGCCTTTAACTAGATTTGCTGTGTATTTTCGTGTTTGTTGTTATTGTGTTTGT
This sequence comes from Aeoliscus strigatus, assembly GCA_901007665.1. Classification (NCBI taxonomy): domain Eukaryota; kingdom Metazoa; phylum Chordata; class Actinopteri; order Syngnathiformes; family Centriscidae; genus Aeoliscus; species Aeoliscus strigatus. Next base: position 16,665 of record CAAKHB010007215.1, on the reverse strand, counting down.
TGGGAACAAGACTGTTGGCCTATTAAACAAAATTGGGGCGTTTTAGAAATAAACCTTGTGCTAATCTACGTCTACCAGTGCTCTGATTTGCAGATAACGTTGAATGCCCTTAAGTAAAGCTTTGGAAGTGTATATCTTAAACAAACAGAGCTGATTGGGCTGGGGCCACCGTGAAGTTGTATGGATTGGATAATATGATGACCCTTTTTGCATATGTACTTCAGGAGGTTTAAGCTGTCATTGAACTTAAACCATAATTCAGCTTTGACTGATAATCATCATAATAATAGTGGATCAGGTGACCATAATTAGTTGGAGCATTGAATTTATATAAACCAAAAGAGAATTACCTTACTCTGCAGTTCACCTTGGTGTTACTAGACTGTACTTTACAGCAAGCTGACTGTTAGATCGCTGTCTCATTCATCAGTTCAATCACAGCATGCACATGTTTTCAGAGGGAAAGAAAAAAACAAATGTACGTGACAAGCTTGTGAACACAGTGGAGTATTTGGCTGCAAAAGAGCCAGATAATCAACTCAGGACTGATGAGGGTGATTGAAAACAAAACAAACGTTAGGTTTGGACGTGCATTAATAATAATAATAATAATAATAATAGTTTACAGACATCAGACTATATTTCACCTGTGAAGTACACCGGTTCCAGCCATCCTATTAATCACTTTGTCCTAAACACATGGGAAAATCTGACCTAAGAGGAAGAAAACTACATCGATGTGAACTGAAAAAAAATGCTGGCAATCTATCGATTTTATCTGTTTCTATAATCAATAACAAAAAAAATAATATTTAAAGGTTTAGTACAGCAAGTTTGTCAGGTTCAGTGCTTTGGTGCTACATAAGATTTGTGACTTCACAGAGTTACACCAGGATGAGTTTAATAACTGAGACAAGGGTATTAATACTTTACAGGTGTATGAGTTAACATTTTAATTTTAAATGGGAAACTCATTTTTACGAATCAGTCAGTCAATCTAAAACAGGGAAGTTCTTTTCCTGCTCAGTGGTTTTCTATATGGCAGCATGAGCGTAATAAATGAATACATTATGTATGCTCTTGAATAGAATTTGTGGATAAAGTAAGTATAAAGCAGAAATCATCAGTGAAAAGCAGTGAAAGAGCAACTACCTCACTCCATTAAATATGAATTAGACATTTGTGTGGCAGCAATAGGAGATTATGTTTAAAAAAAAAGCTTTTTAAACAAAGCAGAATAATGCAAATACATTAAAATCCTCTAATTTCACCCAAGATTACATGGAACAGAGATCCTGCTGCCCTGATGCAAGTCTTGATGGCTGATGACTGTGAGTAGTATTTACAGTATGTCTGATCAAACACACTGTTTCCTTTTGCTGACATGAGGGTGATACGCATACAATTCAGAATCTTGCAGTTATAAATATTTTCTCTCAGTATGGTTGACAAAAAAAAGAGGGTTGCAGGCTGGCCTCCACAATAAAATATGTTACACTACAACACACTGATGTAAAATAAATGTAGACTACAGATAAACTGATGAACTTTAAACTGTTGTTTAAATGCACATACAGTGAAATATAATGTTTAAATACAAAATGTATGTTGTATGCATGCATATGTTAGGTCCCACTGGGTGCATTAGTTTCCATGCAACTTGCATTAATTGGCAATGCTAAAACTGCACCCGAGCAGGGGTGAAAGAGGGGACAGTCTGCCAATCACCACGCTGAAACTTCCAGTGACAACTGGACAGTGACAGTTGTCCCTGCAGCTCTACTGTCAGCTGAGAAACCTGTGGCCTTCTGAGGATGGTTTTGCTAATGGCCAGATGGATGATTATTGGACCTAAATCAGGAAGCAACCGTCTGAGTTCATCTCTGCAACACTTAAGTTTGTCTTTAAGTGCTGAGCTGAATTATAAATATTCATATTTTTCCACGTTCAGCTGAATATAAACTTGACTTGATTTTTTTATTCGCATTTCTGGTCATGAAGAAAGGGAATTGCAGAATATCTGAGTAACCAGTGAGTTTGAAAATTACAGCAGCTTATCTGACATTCACATTAAAGGAATTATTATATACAGTAAATATATTTTATGACAGTACTTCAAAGCCTGGCACCTGTACCTAAACAGTTCCCCCTGTCTTCCATCTCTGAAACAGATGCCATGATAGCTGGATATTAGATTGGGTGGAAACCAGCTCAGACATACCCCCAACCCAACATACCTGGGGGTGACCCTGGACCACCTTAAAGGACCAGCAGCAAAGGTGAAATCTAGAAACAGCCTGCTCTGCAAACTTGCAAGTCTAATATGGGGTGCAGCATCTCCCATACTGCGTCCCTCAGCTCTGGCTCCTTCATATTCTGCAGAAGAATACTGTGCCTCAGTCTGGTCCACATCACACCACATAGACACCCACCACTGGGAACATCCGGTTAGGTCTTCTCAACTGGCTCCCTGTCTCGTCATACATACTCACGCCCCAACGTCCCCAAAATATCAGACAAACTGAAACGAACCACCATCTCCGATCTAGACGTCCAATTTGGAATGACTCTCCACCCACTGACTTCGATGCCCTGTTCACTTGGGCTACAGTATGGGAATCCAAAGGCATCCTAAGAAAACCTCTAGTGTCAAACCTGACCCTACTAGTCCCTGGCCCCAGCCCCCCAAGGACACAGTGGTCCACCTTAGACAGATTCAGGACTGGTCTGGGTCTCTGCTTGGCCAGCCTTCACAGATGGGGATGCAGCCCAAGTCCACTGTGTGTCTGTGAAGAAGAGCAAACTCTGGAGCATATTATCGAAGTCTGCCCTCTTCAAAGACTGAAAGGAGGTTTAATCTCCCTCCACAACTTAGACCAAGAAGTTACCGCCTGGCTTGAGAAATTTGCATTTGCTAAATAAAAAAAAATCTTTATTTTGTCAGTAGAATGAGAAAACTACTGTACTGCTGTAACAGAAACGTACTTCTACAGTTAACTGTCTCTTTCTCCAGAGCTTTTCAGTATGATACAAGAGACCTGTTACATTCCATTATGCTTCGGCAGGATGGAGCAGCAGCCCTGACGAGCCACTCTACAGGTAAAGTCATTTCAGCCGCAGCAATCTCATTCTTTCAGTCACTACCCAAAGCTTGAGTTCCAACCTGCAGCTCACAGCAAACTGGGAATACATTGTCCCCTCTTGGTTTGGAGAGTATTTGAAAGACATTACCACCAAAACTTTCTGCTTGTATGTTTGCATTTTTGCAGTATTTTATGTCATGTTACTTTAAAGCTGTAATCATGGCTGACAGTGCTTGGCTGACATAGTGTTGTAAAAGTAAAGCAGTGGGTGGACACAATACCACTAAATGCATAACAGTGTAAAATGAGTGTTGATTTACAATTAGGGAGAGGCTCTTCTCTTTCCAGAGCCAACATCCTGACATCTACATGCTGAGTTTTGACAAATGAAGCATTCACCCTTCCATAGCTCAAGCTGATACGCAAATGACTTGATAATGCCCATGGGGTATCGCCTGTATTGTCCCATTAGAGTGTAATGATGCAAGAATTAGGAGAGAAGAATGACAGACAACTACATCACCTTTTCTCTACTCATGTGTATTTGGTGAAATTGGCCATAGAATCCAGAGAGACGTAGGGCTGGGAGCTGACTGAGCAGGAAATGCTTGTATTCAGAGCCATAATGACGAGCACACATGATGACATCACATGTTGAGTTATGACTATGGTTCCTGTAGTGCGTCCTCACTGCATGTTGTGGGACAACAGGACTCCTACTGTAGCTTCTGCAGATAAGTGAGACATGTGATTTTTGGATGACTCATTAACAATGTACTGAATACATTTACTGCAAGGGGTGACATGGAGGTGCAGTGGTTAGTACTGTCCCCTCACACAGGTTGGATTCCTGGCCTGGGGGTCCTGCATGGAGTTTGCATGTTCTCTCCATGTCTATGTGGGTTCTCCCAGGGTACAGTCCTTCCGTCAGGTGTCTATTATTGGACTGTTTACGCATTAAATAGGTTTCAAAAATCAAGGAGTTAATCAGTGGGTTGTTCCCTTCAGCCGCCATAATCACATGTGTTCCTTTGAACAAGGCACACAAGATCAACTGGTGTGGATGTGTACATTGTATGTGTGTATTGTATAGCATATTAAAAAAAAAAAAAAACTTATCCAGCCTATCCAGTCAGAATTTAGAAAAAAATGCCTGCTATACAGCAAGACAAGTAAATCTGGAGATCCCATAGGGCTCCTTCTTTTCATGACTCAGCCCGGAGAGCGCTCCAGAGAAAAGGGGAGCACCTCAGCCACACCCACCCACACCCAAATGGGAGGCAATGCTGCCCCAGGCCCTGCATCCAAATCCAGGGAACCACTCCCCCCGCCCCCCTCCCCCAATGTGTCTGATTAGCACTCTGACACACTCTAATTCTCACAGCCATACAATCTTTGCCACGCTCCGTTAAAGCGCCTGTCAGTCGGAGGCATGCTAACCTATTTCTTACAATAGTGCATCTGCTCTTCTCTCTGGATGAAAACACAACTATGCCAATTTGAAGCAATGCTGCAAGCAATTACACTGTGCGGTAGAAGGATGGTGTTGACCAAATGTGAAAATACTCCATCGTGAACCTTTCCAAACAAACCCGTACAGAGGATGGATGCTCATGTGTTACGTCATGTCTCCAGAATACATGATTATGGATTATAGTGGAGTGTGGATTAGTGCACATGTGAGTGTGTGTGTGTGTGTGCATGCCTGGTGCCAGTGTGTGCAGCCATGCATGCACACGCATGTGCGCCACGCATGCCTGCGTGCATGACTGCTTTTGAACATGCATTTGCAGCTTTGAGAGAAGAGCATCACATTCCGGTGGGGGTTGAGCATGTGAGGGTGTGTGCATCCTTGGATCATATTGCCCCAACGCCCATCCTCCGGCTAGATTTTGCCTCCCTTCTCCTAACCTGTGTATTTCTCAGTAGTGAAATATACCAGCCTGCAGACAATCCGGCCAAAATCACAACAGATTGTCTCCACTCATGAATAAAAGATATTAAAATTTCTTTGGCCGACATGATGATGATACTCATCCTCTGCTCAGTGTGAAACTACAGCATTGCTCACACATGGGTTAATGTTGTGCCATTGTACATCACAACACAGGGAAAGGTGAGACTAAGACCACTGAGGCATTTGTGGAATCGACAGTGTTTCAGTCAGACTGTAGCATCAACAGCAGAACCTCCAGATACATTCACACCTTGCGTCAGGCCTATTATTTCATTCTGGCGCCATCCAAAGATGCTGCCATCTACCCGCATCATTGTCAAATAAGAATCCATGAATTCATTGACAGGACCACGGGGTGAGGAGGGGGAGCAACAAGAAGCAACAGAATGAAGTCACAGTCTGTCAACATTCCCACGCCATGCAAACACGCATCCAGTGCCCAAATGGCGCCGCACATACCTGGTTGTGTCAAATCCTCACGCAGGACGCGAGTGGCAGCGGGTCCTCTGGAGCCCGATGGTCCGCTTTGTGGAATGGTCGGCGGTAGTAAAGCAAGATGCTGGAGAGGGGAGGGAAGGAGGGGACAGAGCGGCTGGGTGCGCAGCTGCCGGCTAATACCAGAGCTCACAGCATCGCTCCGCGTCCGTCAGACACCACGTCCCACTGCTCTTCTTCCACACACACACACACACCTCCTCCATGCCACCCGCTGTACCCCCTCCTCTCCCTCCTCTGATGCGCCCCTTCGCTCGTGGTACGGGGGGGACGCGGATGCCTTCTTCACACACATCCACAGACTGTCACACAAGCCAGGTGTTAGACAGCCCAGCGTGTGTGGTCAGGCGTGGGATGCAGACGGATGCTGCTGCTGGTGATGAGGAGGCAGACAGCGATGGTGCTGCTGCTCCTGGCCGCCCAGACTGAGGATGTGCTCCTCGGCTGGAGGATGTCTGTCCCTCCCTTACAGAACTCTCTCTCTCTTTCTCTCTCTCTCTCTTTCTCACTCTCCCCCTCCTCCTCACCCTCTTCTCACGGAGGCTGGTTGAGGGAAGTGAGCCCAACAGACAAACACAATTGGCCTCCCGCCCCTCCACACACACACACTTGTGTGCGGGATGCAAAAGAAAAAAAAAAAAAAAAAAAAAGATGGAAGGTGAATTGAGGATGAAATGAAATGGCGCGTGCACGTGTGTGTGGCACTGGAAAAAAACGCAGCAATGTTGAACAACTGAACAACGTCGTGTATGCTTTTATAAACACGTGAAAATGGCATTTATTTCTTCTTTGGTGCATGAGACAGTTTACATAAAAGGGCATTACTTCTTCTATAAGTCCTCAGTGAAATGGGTTATAACTCATTTTACTATTACTACTACTGATACTACACACATACACACACACACACACACATACACATCATCCTCATCAACATTGAGTCTCATGAGGCATTTCTCATTCATGGTCTCATCACTCATCCATGGAGGTTGGTTTATTAAAACACAATCAGTGTCATGGGATGAACATGGTTGAATACCTGCGGTGAAAAGTATATTTTGTAATTTAATTACATCCAACCCCTTGATAACATGGCAGGCCCTGCGTGACATTTCACTAACTGAGGTTTTAATTTCAGGCTGACGGGGACAAATGAAAATAAAGGCATGAAAACTAAGCAGTTAAGAGTCTCAAATGAAAGTCCACAGCATTTCACCAAGCCTTGGTGGGGACTTAGCGTGCAAATAAAACCCTTTTATCTCTCGGCTCTCCCTTGTGCGGGTGTGTGCATCTTTCTGTCAGTGCTGCTCTCCTCTCTCAGCTGAGATGTGTGTCATGAGTTCCTCCAGCAGCCACTAATTGTCTGGCCTCCCAGTGAAGTCACTCCTCTCCCTCCCATTCCCCGTGTCACATGGGAGAGAGTGAGAGTGAGGGAAGATGTGGATGCATGTTTAATGAGACGTTAACGGCCCCTGTTCACCCCCTGCTGGTCATAAGTGTAACTGCACCACAGGACCTCAGCTGTTACTGAGCCAATCTGACCCAAATGATCCCTCCAATTACTGTTGAGCACTTGTGTTCAGCCAAAGATAGCAGAGGAAATGTTGATTTTATGCTTATTTTAGCTTTTTGCATGGTTCACTGTAAGTGCAATGTGATGTAAAACTGGGGGAATTGTTTAGTTTTCTGTGGAAGAGATTAGAGTATTTTAATTGCAATACATTATATTTAATTTAGGAGTGCTGCTGCTGCTGTTCACAGTCAATTTGTACAAAGATAAATTTTGATTGGGAAAAAATGGGTCTATCCACTTTCTCTTTTTTCTGAGTCATCCTCCATTGTTTTCCTGATGTGTATTGTAATGCCACTTTGTGCCCCAGATGAAGGCTTCTGTTTGTGCCTGCAGCTGCCAAGAGACCACAGAGGTTTTCTCAGCCTCCGTTCCAGATACAATATCATCCATCTCTTTCTGTGACTCTCTGGCCAAGGCATCATGGTCCTGAATAAATTCTTTGGGTTTCATATTGAATTTATCCTATACTGAAGCACTCAATGGGTCTCATTCATTAAACATGAGCAGAAAGACTTTGTGTGTAAATTGTTCATAGACTGAAATTTACGTGCATCTCGCATTCATCAATATTGTAGTAGCTCCGATTTTTTGTTGCTACTTACCAAACGACCTCACGTAGAAATAATGCTTGTCACAATTAGAAATTACCATTTTAATTCATATTGTACTCTGTTGAGGACACAACACACAGATGCCTTTGAAACATGAGATATAAACATGACAAAAGGACAGCACGCCCCTGGTAATCAGCAATTTGCATAAGTCTCTGCCCAAACCAATGACCACCAAGGTGTGCATACATCCAGACACCTGCAGGGAGGTGACAGATTGCTGTGAATGTTGTCTCTGTAGGCAAAGAAAAGCTATCAATTGCAGACGAGCTCATCCCTGGCATAAATGGGGAGACGTCTCCGTCATTAATTATTCCGGACGGCTCCATCAGACGGCTCCATCCTCCAAATGCCTGCCAACTGTACATTACAGTACGTAGGGATGTGCCATGCGTCCCACCGGGCCACAACATCATACATGTTACATCACGCCCCATTGGGACATTTACAGAATGAAAATTTTTCCACTTAATGTCAGCAAAGTCATCACCAGATGGAGCGTTGATGCTCATGTACATGAGCAGTCTGTGGCACCAATGACACCGGCATGTTTTCCCTCGCATTGAATCCCTGCAACACTTCGACCTACCGCTGCATTAAGGAAATTTGATGAACTCCGTTAAGCTCTGCAGGGAGGATGAGGCTCATAGATGGTTGGGAAATGCTGGACCTGAAACCAATCTCCTGTTGGAATGTCTGCGTGGCTAGAAAACCACGCACAGATAGTACGTCATGGATTCGTTCCAGATATCCTTGCGGTGATCTTGCAATGTGCATTTTCATACATTTTCACCTCTATTATTTTATTGTCATCATTTTTCTATTCCTCTATTTTTTGGTATTTTTCATAGGGCGGAGACTTATGCAAATTGCCGATTAGCAGGGGCGTGGTGTCAACGTACAATCAGGCTCTACACACATATTTACCATCAGATTTGAGTTTTCCGCAGCATTCATAAATCCGAGGAAGGGTTGTACAGTAGTTGGCTTTTGTGTAGAAATCTACACACCAATTTATGAATATTTCATTAATGAGACCTAATGTCTCTGGGAAATAATGTGAGGTGGATGATATGGATACAAAAACAAATATTTGTTGTTAATTTCTTTACAGCTAATATACTCAGGGATTCCTAACTGAATTTGTGATAATTTAAAAATCTCCAACAACCTTCAAACAATTAGCTTAGCTTTTCGCTTGTGTTTGTTTTTGGTCATGAACCACATTTTCTCAACTAGAATTTTAGACAGTGTAAGTGCAGGTAGAAGACAACCAAATCATTACTGAAATGATTCCTAACTATGTAACTCCTTCAGCGTCTTTCTCTGAACCGTCTTTCTACGAAAGTACCCGTTTTTTGTTTTTTTTTTCAATTCTTTAATTTTTTAGCTTTATGTCTCTACCATGTGATACCAGTTTAATTAACCTTAAATCATCCCTCTCCCAAAGCTTCTCCAGCGCCATCTGTGGTAAGGTGACATTTAACATATGAATTCATCTTTGGATAAAAAATAATGTTCACAAGTATCATTTTTCTGGGTATATTTGTTTAAGAGCGCGCAAATGATTATTCTGACTGCTACTGCTCAGTATGAGCTGCACTTCACAGTGATTAATCACTAATCAATAATGAATATTTCTGAAATAATAACGCTGGAACCCCTCACAGGTATAAACACTACGGAACTGTGAATATATGGTTTTAATGTGTTACTGTGAGAACATCGCACTGTAAGTCTCCATGGATGTTAATATTTCTTATGAATGGTGTACCGCAGGGTGTAATTCTCAATCCAGTCTTTTTGTGTCTGTTTTCCACTTTAATTTGTTTAATTTGTCATTTAATTTACTGTTTTGGGCTTTCTTATTATAATTTTGCTGATGATATGCCGTCTGTTGTCTTTTCTTCTATAACCATATGAGAACAGTAATTCATTTAATATTACAAGTCCACATCAGTGAATAACTGCATTACTGTACTTTGTTGTTTTTTTAAATTGGAGATCTGCTATAGCAATTGAACAATTTCATCTAGTTCCCCTGAGAAAAACTGTTGATTAAAGCTGAAAACTAAAATAACTTGGGCACATGTGTGGGCCTATCTGCAATTATCATTCTGCCCTCTATGATATCGTTCACTACTGAAGGATTACCTCTTCCCTCATAATCTGTTGGCTAAATTCATGGCTCCTAATGATGTACTGAGCCAAAGAACTTTGCATTTGACAACTACACAGTATATACAGTGTGTTTATGTGTTGTTTTATAACCTGAAGTAATGCTTTTAAATCCTGGTCTTCTGTGCACCTGTGACCTACGGAGATGAGCTTTGTGAGCTTAGCAAAGGTCATGTTAGAGGAGCTGAAGCTTTCATCATTTGAGAAATCAAAAATATCGTACAGACATCTTCTATGACAGACCTTTATCCTCAGGAGGCATGAATGCAGGAAAGTTGGCACTAATGAGACAAGCAGATGGCCTTTACACAGTCCTTCAGAGGTTTAAATCCTTCCATTGAAGCATAAAGGGATAGCCATGGGCTGATGTAGCATTAAATTCAGCATAGGCCATTAGCTTGAAGGAGAATATATTTTTATTTATGTTGCAGAGAGAGAGAGAGAGCATTATATTAAAGAAGTCAATTCAGATCACTCAGCTGTCGGTGCACAGCTGGCATCACGCCATGATGCCTTAAGCATGATATGGCAAGGGTTAACATTTTCATCACATCAGCACAGAGTCCACCCGAGTTTAGTAACGCTGTTCTGGGACCGATGAATAATACAGAAACATCGGCTGAGCTAAGTCGTGATGTTGGTAGAAAATGCTTAGTGAAGTCGTATCAGAGGCAGATTAGTTGACCAAGGTCTTTATGTTTTCAATTTTATGAGGAGAATCGATTATATATAATATAGTTAGGTAGAATATTTTATATTTTATTCAAATATAACGGTAATTTGACAGTTAATCTACCATTCCTGATCCCGAGGATCTGTTGCCCTGCATTACTGTAAACGTCTCCCTGCTCTGACGCAACCGGTTCAAATGAATGTCTCCCTATCAGGCTTCTGCAGAACCCTCGACAAATGTTTGGATGACTCAGGTGTGTTAGAGGAGGAAGGTGCTTAAAACATGCAGGGCAGGGCACCCTCAGGACCACCACTGGGAAACACCAGTATAATGGATAATAAGGCTATCAGGACATAGAAAGTAAGTTTTAAGATTGTTAGTCAGTTTACTTTGGCTACGATAGCACTTTTTTGAAGGTTTTACTGCTGTAACTTACCTGCTGGCGGCACACATTGAAAATAGCAGTAGAACAATTATTGTCTAATTAAACACCCGTTCCAAAACCAACAACGTTACACAACCAGAATGTTGGGGAAGCAATAAAGAAAGCTTCTTGAAATGGGCTTTTCATGTGAATGATAATCAAGGTCAAGATGAAGTAGACGGAGAGGTTAAGGTACAGCTGCAGTTGACACAAATATAGATTTCTTGAAGCGCCATGTTTATTGTTCATATGCAGGGTCACGAACACGGCAATGACCTGGATTTCAGCCAACATTTTGAGAAAGAGAGTGGTCTTTGGGCTGTCACAGAGAGCTACAGATCAATCAGAGGGTGTTTCAGTCCCTGGCAGTCAAACTCCTCTCAGCTCACCCGACTGCTGCATTGCAGATAAAAACTCTCAGCTGCCAGACACGTTTTACACACAACAGACCAGCGGACCTCCAAAAGGTAGTACATGACAGTGAGTCGTTGAATCATCATGTGAAGGACCCAAGAGAAGATTCTATCTGTATCTAGACGATACATCCATTCGACAGAATATTTTCATTACATTAAACAATTGCACATCTCCCATTCAGTTCATACAATTTATGATGTGAAGTAAAGGCATTACATTCACATACAAAAGTTGTTATAAGACAGTCTCACACTATTATATGAATTTACATCTGTTTTTACGTGCATGGTTAATATGCATCATCCTCTTTTAATGAAAAGTCAAACAGATTATTGCACTAGAGATATTGATAACGTGCTTAAATAAAATAAACCATTTGAGACAGAAAATACGCACTGATGCAACACTTTGTAAGCTTGTAGGCTTCAGTGTACATTGTAGATAAGATGTGGAGGCTAATTGAGACTTGATGAAGAAATCTCTAAATGGTGGAAGTGTACAGAATGTTTAGCAGATTGTTTGAACCACACACCGACATAAGGTAGACACCGCAAATGATTCCTGTGTGACTCCAGCAGTAATCTTGTCTTGTCAGTACTTGAATTAGCCATTCTCAACTCATTAGCAGCAGGTAAACCATTTTTCGATAAAAGTAAGGACAATTATGGCTTTGACAGGCTTGTCTCTGAACGCTTCTCACACTCTCCTGAAACAGCTACCTTTTTAAAGGAAATATTCCACAGATAAAATCACAATAATTATTCTTGCAGCTCACACTGCCTCACAGTGAATTGTCTGTGACTGCTGTTCTGATGAGCTAACTAACAGAGATTAGCTGCCAGTATGGAGTCAGAGGTGATTAGTCAGACTGTGATCCACCGTGTTAATGCACGATGAAAGCTTCATGTGGCTTTCTTGATTACAATGGAGAAGTGATGCTGCTTGGCAGCTGCCACTATCAGAGGCATTTACTATCTATTTTGTGCTTCATCTTGATCTGATAAAGTTGGATAATCCAGTGTGAACTCTTTAAAAGTGGTGAGCTGTGTCACCATGTACACAGAACTAGTCGTTTGACTTGCTCTCTTCCTTACAGGTTCACTATTCTTAGCCTGGCGTTCACCTCTGACTTGTGTAGTCCAGTTTTTTTTAGGTGTATCTATTGTATCTGTTCCTTTATCTATTTTATTTTAACACCTTCCAGCATGGTGGCCCTCTCCGGTGTGTGTAAGGATTTCTTTACAATACCACTTTCTTGTGTTTTTATCCATTATGTACTGTGTTTTTGCCTTGTTGTAAAGCACTTTGGGTACGTTTCAGGTTATTATAAAGGCCTGCACAAATGCAATTTGATTGACTGATTGATTAAAACATCCCAAAATAGGGAAAACGTTGAGACATTCTATCACAGGCAACACTGTACATACTTAGACCTCATAGACATAAATGTCCCATCAGATGTGCCGTTCTGTTACTAAAACATATCAACGTTTTTTAACGTATTCTAGTCAAATGTACAGTGCTGTACGTAACTGCCAAGAACTGAAGACATTAAACTGGGTTTGTCAAAGGGAACTACTACACATTTCCTACACATGTACTATTTGTATTTCGTGTGTGAAGAAGAGAACCTCAGTCTATATATCCACTGTACAACAGTTCCCAAATAAACAAAAGTAGTACCATACTGGTGTTGTTAAAGCAGCTGATTATTCACTGATGTGGACTTGAAGCTTTTGCCCTGATGAAGTTCTTCTTAGCTTAGCACCTAACAACAAACCTTTTTTTTCCCCATTGAAATTCATATTAACATGCATTATATATACTGATGAGTGCTGACAGTTACTAAATGAACACCTTTCAGGTTTTATTCTGGCTGGCAGGAGTTTTGTGCTGCCATAAACGATTTATAATTGAGTTTTAAGTGTGAACATTGAAGATAAATTGGAATCACCTGCACGCAAGGAGGAGGAAAACACGAACATCCAAACTGGTATGTAGTCTATTATATCATGCAGCAGCAAACATGATTTGAATTGGCCGAGATTGTAAAACTTTAGCTACGATAAAGACGTGTTTGCATTGTGGCGTGACCCCCCCTGACGTAGAGGCTGCCGACATCAGTGCATGTAGGGGTATCTAGCTCTTTCTGGGCTGGAAAGGACAGAGACGTCTGTACTTCCGCCAAAGGCTGCCGTCCTTCGACATCTGTAAGGAGCTGCTACAGATCTTATAGCGGTCTGTGGTAGCGAGTGCTCTCCTGTACACAGCAGTGTGTTGGGGGGGGGGACAATGAACCTTGTAGGTGGAAGCTGGACCTATTCCACCTCACTACTTTACTTTAGTCACCATATTTGATTGTGTTTTTGCTTTCTGGGTCCTACGTGCCCCTTGTTCCCCATTCTTATTCCTGTCACGCTGCTGGAAATGTGAACTTCTCAGATCCATAAAGTATCTATATCTAACACACTAGCTCATTCAGACAAACACTGTTGTCAGTCTAACGTCCTCTAAAAACATTCATTTCCCGAAGATTTACCTACACTTAATTTAACCTTCACCATCATTAGAATCTCACACATACTTCAAGCTGAGCAACACACAATATGAACGTGCAATGTGCACAATTTAAAGCCATAAGGTAAATTATTTCAGTCATGCTGAATTGCTTTACCCCTGCAAGTGTAGCATAAAACTCCGAAGCTAGTACTGCACATTATTTGTAAGCTTAATTTTCTCCTATCAAACATACAAACAGCTTTATAACAATAACATCAAAGTCCACAAATGAAATGAGCCACAAAAATGTCTTGATTTATAAAACATTGGCAATAAAAATACCCACAGTGACTCACTCACTCAGCTTTCTCTTATTTTTCGCCATTCTTTTATACTAACACACACACACGCACACACACAAACACACTCAGGTTTGGATGCGTGATGTGTCAACAATGACTGGGAGTGTTGCTGATTATCATTAAAATTAGTTCTGAGAGCTTCAAAGGCTCTCTACAGTACAACCTCTGTGGCATAGCTGTGTCAGCGCTGCTCTACCCGTTTACTGTTTAGTTCCACAGCAGGCTGCAGAAGCTAGATAACAACAACAACAAGCATGCTGGGAGATAAAAGTGCCACAGAATGCGCTGGAGCCCCCGTAGCACCTGTCGTTGCCTGATGTGGAGTCAGTCAGTATTACCGCCAGGAGGAGTATTCCCTCAAACCAACCCTGGGCATGAGATACAGATGGGGTGGGATGGAGAAAAAAAAAAAGAGAGAAAGATCATAGGTTTGTGATACAAAATATAGTTAAATTCTCAGCTGTAGTTACATAGATTGTATTCAAAAGTTCAAATCTAATGTCGTCTCTTTTGTTTTTCAAACAAAATTGGTTAAATCAGGCGTTTCCCTCTCTTATGGTGGGACAACTGCCACCGTTTTCCTAAATTGGAAAAAAAAATTGGCATAGAAGCTAAATGAAGCTAATTCATTGTTTGTCCTTCAAATATTTTAAAGGATTTTTTTTTCTTTCTTTCTTCTTTCTTTTTCTATGTAAAGCACATTGAGTTGCCACTGTGTGTGAATGTGTTGTACAAATAAAGCTGCCTTGCCTTGCCTAGGGTCAATACTGCATCATTTGGTTGCATCCAAGGCTACAGAGATGGAAATCATGGCGTTGCATCTCAAGTAAAATTGTTCCCATGACTCTAGTTGTAATTGGTGTATGTTGAGTTGTAAAAAAAATCTCTTGCTCTAACACTTCCTCTTATATAACTGGCTGGTGTGGTGAAACCAGGGAAAAGATTCAGGCTCAAGTGTCGGACAGAGCAAAAAGGAGATTTAACCCTTGTGCTAAACCATTCGGCTGACATTGATTCTACCTGCTGTCATCCTGAAGACACCAACTGTTGAAGTAAAAACCACGGCGGCAGCTCTGAGTTCTCTGTGGAAACATTGTGGTCACTGACAGCCATCATGGATCGAAAAGACGAGCAGAACTGAATGTGAATCCGACTTAGGGAAGGGTCATGTCTTCAGCCCCCATTTGTTTCAAGTTCAAAAGAATGTGTGGAAAACAAATTTTCGCATTATTGTTGACATGGTTTGAAATATCTGAAGTTCAGACATGAAAAGCTCACATTCACTGATTACAGTTTGTAAAGGATGAATTCCCTACTGATCCCACCAAAAATACATGTCTGTGAAGGTTCTCAGTCATCCAAGACATGATATGTTGCTGAGTTAATTCAGTTTAAAGACGCAAATTAACCAAGCAAGACTCCAGAAGTATACAACCAGAGCAAATTGGTTGCTGTATCATGCCTGTATCAACACAGAGAGGCCTCACTTAGGATTATCTGCACTGCAAAAGGGCTGCTGCTGACCAATTGGGTGCCTTAAACACATCAGTAACACACACTGGCAATGTCAAACTATAGAACAAGAGGAGAAAAGAAATATAGATAAATTCCACCACCAGAACCAATTTATGCTATGAATGCTGTCATTGTGTGTTTATGTATAAATGGAAACAGGAGTAAAAGTAGTTTTCATTTCTTGCTGCTACCGTCATTGTTGCTATTGGTTTTCGGTGTGTGCACTGTGCACGCCATTAAATCGATAAAACTTTGCGACTTCTATATTCTATTTGGCAGTAGAGCAAATATGTGCACTGTCCTGTACGTCATGAGAGTCTGTGTTTGGGTCTGAGTTAATCAACGGGATTATCTATTTTATTTTAAATATGAACACTATTGCTGATGAAATTCCATCTTTTCAAATATTTTCACCATGATTATTTTAATGATTGTGATCATTTTTCCATTCTTTCCATTTACATTTTCCATATATTGGAAACATGCACCACTCCTTCTTCTTCTTCTCCTTTCGGCTTTGTCCCTCTTCAGGGGTTGCCACAGCGAATCACCGATTTCCATCTTTCCCTGTTCTCTGTATCCTCTACTCTGACTCCAACTACCTCCATGTCCTCCCTCACTGCATCTATAAACCTCCTCTTTGGCCTTCCTCTCTGTCTCCTACCTCCAACTCCATCTCTAACATTCTCCTACCAATGTATCCACTGTCCCTCCTCTGCACATGTCCAAACCATCTCAATCTAGCCTCTCTAGCTTTTTCTCCTAACCTTCCTGTCTGAGTTGTCCCTCTGATGACCTCATTCCTAATCCTGTCCATCCTGGTCACTCCTAAAGAGAATCTCAGCATCTTTAACTCTGCCACCTCCAGCTCTGCCTCC
>CAAKHB010007214.1:0-20685 GCA_901007665.1 Aeoliscus strigatus | reverse complement strand
TTCATCAGCAGCAGTGTGGCTGACAGAAACCAGCTGTGTGTGTGTGTGTGTGTGTGTGTGTTATCTGTAGTAGGCGGCAGGAAGTTAAGTTCTTGTCTGGAATGAAGCCCAGAGAGTGCAGGAGATGGACAGGGAGGTGAAAACGTTAATGATACAAACAAAGAAATAGGAACAACACAAGATTATTGTAAAAAATCTTTAGCGTGTTTGGTGGAACATGGACGACGTGGCCAGTGACAGAAAGGGAACAGAGATAGACCCAGTGACAGAAAGGGAACAGGCGACTCTTTTGGTTTCCATGAAAACTAAAGATTGAGGCGGACTATTGTCTGGTTTCGTCGGTGGGTGGATGTTGGAGCGGATACCGGCGACAGGTGAACTACGATGGACGGGGTGACGTCATCAGTGTCCAGACACGTTGTCTTTGGTCTGCTGAGCTTTACTCCTCGTGTCTCTGTTGTTCCTGTCCCGGGTATAAGAACTAGAGGCAGTGAAACAGGAGCCGTTTCAGAGACCCTCCAGTTGCCATAACAAACAAACAGCAACCACAGTGACATGTGTGTATGAGTGTGTGCTCACCAACCGGCTTCCTTTCGAGATGGCATCGAACGAAGGGAGATATAACACTTTACAATGTGTTAGGCAAAGTCTTTGACACCGGTTTTGTGTATTAAAGTGTCTCGGAGCTTCCTCGGAAACTCCTTCATTGGCCACCGTGAGGCTGAGTTTGGAGCAACGAGACCGATGCTGACTGATTAGAAAGTATGCGGAGATTTCCTGATGTGGTGTGGCACAAGTCCAGCAGAACCTCCGTCAGTCCAGTTTTTCTTCTTTTGAGAAAAGAGAGAAACACAAATGTCAACAAATCACACAGCAGAATTCCTGACATGGTTGAAATAAGTTGGTCAGTAACTACGGTCAGTTCTCTCTGACCAAAGTTCAGTTCTTCAGAGGTCACAGTGTGACACGTCCCCAGGACAGCACTTGTCAGCTCAAGACCTTTTTTGGAAAATGAAGCACTGACCTTTGACTGAGGGTCAGCAGGGTCACATGTGTCCATTTTTAGGAGCGATAACATCAGATGGTAGCTAGAAGAAAAGAAAAAAAAACCCACAGTGTCTTCAAAGAACATGATGACTTATGACGTGTCCACACTTCTGATTGTGTCCAAGATGGTTTGACGGTGAAGGCAGCAGGCTGAGTGAGCCAGCTCACACATTCCAGTGATGCTCTCCAGCTCCTCCTGGTCACTGCAACACTCCTGTGCAGCACCTGAATCCCTGCTCACGCCGGTTCCATCCACCAGCGCCACCTGAATCCCACACCAAGTGGAGGGGTTTTGGGGCCAGACACTGAACCCCAGATTGCTCCTGATGTGTTAACAGCTGGACATCTTGTCCAGTGGGAGTGGGAATGATAAGGATAGTAAGAAGGATAGTATTCACTATTTACTTCCCTTTCCTGGTCGTTGAAGTTTAGTTGGCAGGAGGAAAAGACTAAAGAAGGAATTATACAAAATGGATGGAGAGGAACCAAAACATAGGGTTTTCCATCGTGTTGACATCTGGACATTTGAATCCGAGCAGCAGAGCGAAACTCGGAGGGAGCGGCTGAATCAGATAATCAACCTCAGCCCCAAAACAATGACGTTTGCTTCTACAGCCACGTTATGTAACACGTGGTGACTTTTATCACCCCTGAATGCTGAGAGGACCAAGCCAACCTCTCCTTTGTGTCGGCCTCATTTGGCCTCAGGAGGGAGGTTTTTTTTCCAGAGAAGTCCATCTGAGACCGAAGAGGCTGGTTTCAGTCGCATGCTGCCATCTAGCTGTCAAAAAAAAGGGAGATAGAAAGAAGTAAACGACTTATTTTAATGTGATCTTAACCGGACTAGGATGACAAAACTCTAGAAGTATACCTGAATACACAAGTGTTGTATACTTACTAGTACATGTGAGGATTAGGTACACATTCAGGTGTACAGAGGAGTTCGTCAGCATCTTTTAGTCACAATAAAGGTTTGGACAACTTAATAAAATTCATTTTCAGTCTTCTTGCCAGTACTATGTGAAGCTACTGATCTGATCAGCTGTATAAATATGAATTAACAGTGAAACTGTGATGATTGTGAAGATCATTGCTGTGCTGAGACAATGTGGCCACAAGGATTCTAATTGGATTTAATATTATCCCACTGCTCAGGTCACACACTTGAGGTCGTCTCTCTCTCTCTCTCTCTCTCACACACACACAGATGCACACAAACTGCAAAACGGCTGGTCCAACTGCACACACACCGCCTGAACCGTATGTGTGTTTCAGCATTGTGTGTGTGTGTTTCCAGAGCTTTCTGTTTTTTTGGACATAAACAAAAGAAGCAGAGATGAAACTAGTTTGACAGTGCGGCATTCAGAAGCAGGACCCGTCCGTGTCATCAATGCAGGGTAGGAAACACCAAGACGATCAAGTAGTTTATGAGGTAGGCCGAGTGTGTGTGTAACTGCTCATAGACACAGAGACTGTTCTACCGATGATCCACTACTTCCTCTTGAAAAATGGAGGTTTGACCACTATCGATTTGTGAAACAAACTGGTCTGTCGCTTGAGGACGTTTACAGACGTTGAAGATACCTTTCTGTCTTCTCTTCTGCTTTGAGGATTATGATCCAGCACATGTATGAGGCAGGTAATCCTGTTGATGGACGGACTACCAGCTTCAGACGATACAGCTTCTTCCATTGAAGGCATGTTGATGTTATGGTCTGTTATGATGTGACTGTTACATGTACAACTCCACACTAAAATAATAACAAGGCATTCTTGTCCCCATTTCTCCGTTTCCAGGGATCCTGTGTCTTCACCAGAGAGTTGTTTTCCTTCAGCTTCTTTCCAACTCTTGAGGCGGCCATGTTTGAAAAACAACAATGGCGTCACATTTTTCTCTCTTTCCATCAAACATCCAAGCTGATACCCCACAAAAATGTCTTCACCTGCCAAGGGAACAATTCATCCTCCTATCTTGGCTCTTCCCCTGAGATCGGCCAGCCATCATCGGAGCTTGGTCCTTGCTCTCAGTCTGCTTTGTCTTCTTTCCACATCACTCCCTCGCCATCTCCTTCACCTCCATGCCCCCCCCCTGTTATGCTCCCTTATTCCCTATTACCGTTCCCCTTTGGCCTCCAAAGGTCCATCCTTCTTCTCCTGGCCTCCATGTGTTTCCTGCCCTGTCCAGCTGGGGGAGCTGTGTTTCGTGTTGGCGTGGTTGGCCCCTGGGGATGTGACCCCCTCTTTGCCAAGGCTCTTCCAAGTGTGGCAGCACAGCTCGCTGTCAACCGCATCAACAGAGACGCCTCTCTGTCCTTCGCTTCCACTTTTGACTACTCGGTGCTGCAGGTCGGCCACATATAGTCTGTCGATGTCCTTCGATGTGGGAAAAGTTCTATTTCAGTTCCATACAGAAACATCCACACGGTTTCTCCCCAGGAACCATGCGAGACATCACGAGCGCTGGAGAAGTTTGTGGGTTTCCACACCAAAGCCTCAGCGTACATCGGACCGGCAAACCCTGGCTACTGCGATGCCGCCTCAATGCTGAGCAAAGGGTGGAACAAAGTAAAAGCATGTAAACATTGTTTAGATTCTTTTGAGGCTAACTGATCATCATCTGAGTCATCTTCTCTCCTGTCCTTTTTTCCAGGCATTGTTTGCTTGGGGTTGTGTTGGTTACGAGTTGGACAATTTGCGAAACCACCCGACCTTCAGCCGCTCCATGCCGAGGCCCACCTGGGTCCTGATCAAGGTGATGAACTACTTCAGGTGGGCGCACATTGGGATCATCTCCTCCTCTGACGACCTATGGATGAATACAGCCACCAAGGTTTGGACGTGCTTGACCCTTTCAAGTTATTTTAGGACAAAAAAATGGCACTGCATTGCGTTGATTTGTCTTTCCTGTCTAATGTAGGTTGCTGAATCCCTCAGAAGCCACGGTCTCCCTGTCAGACTGGTCAGTTTTATGGAGAACACACCTCACGGCATCAGAAGAACTCTGGCCAAAGTACGCAAGATGAGAGAACTACGAGGTAAGCTTGGATTTTATGAAGCGCTGGTACTCATTCTACTGAAACAACTGATATTATACATGAAGAAGCTGAACTCGGATGTTCTCCTGTCCCAGCTGTGATCCTCTGCATGCACTCAGCTCTGATTGGCGGTGAACTCCAGAGGCTTCTGTTGGAGACGGCCTATGACATGCAGATGACGGATGGTTCCCTGGTCTTTGTGCCCTACGACACCCTCCTCTACAGTCTGCCCTACCACAATGTGAGCTACCCAGCTCTGAAAAGCAACAGCAAACTGATGCGGGCTTACGATGCGGTTCTCACCGTCACCATTGACTCGCCTGGAGCGTCATTTTATGAGGCCTACAGAGAGGCCATGGACAACCGAGAGGTGGCGTGGACCATGAAGCCACAGGAGGTGACAGAGGAAACTAGTCGAGACATTACACTGGACCCTTCAGCCAAGAGTTTTAACATCATCGGATCATCGGCCTTGCAGGTGTCACCTCTCTTCGGCACCATCTACAACGCCATATTCTTTGTGGCTCACGCAGTGCAGCGGGTTCAACAGTCCAGGGAGTGGATGTCTGGAGGAAACCTGGCTCGACACATGCACAACCTGGACTTTCAGGTATGGGTAAAACTTGAAATCTAGGAAAACATTTGTATTGCGTTTTTGTATTTGTAAAATCATTCACACGTTTAGAATAATTCACATTTGCTATGTGGTATTTATCCAACAGGGCTTCAGCCATCCCATCAAATCTGATGGTTCTGGAGCAGTCCTGCTGGACTACACTATACTGGACACGGATGGACTCTCCTGGGGGCTGCAGCCAACATACAGGTACCTACATTTATTATTAACATGTTCAGCTTACTAAGACAAAGAAACTCAGTATCCCAGAGGATTATTGTTTTGTACTTCATACCCCCATTTTAAAGGCTAGTGTTCAATCAAAGGTGTTGTATAATATATATTTTGTTACTGGATAACAGGATCGACATGGAGGCCGGTATAGTGTGCTTCCTGGGTCGTGAAATTCACTTTCCTCGAGGTTACAGTCCCAAAAAAGACTCTTCCTGCTGGTTTACTCCTGGAGTCCTCTGTTCTGGTGGTGAGAAAACACTGCACACACATTCTCTGAAGTTTTGTCTCCAAAGATTACCATGATCTTTGCTCATTTCAGGAGTGGATCTGTTCTTGACCATTAGTATTTTTCTCGGGGCAATCACTACCTCGGTTTTTACTGCAGCGCTGATATACTTTGTCAGGTACTGTCAGCAGGATGCTCTTGTCCCGTTGGGGATATTGTCTTTTCTAAATAACACACAAGAGTTTATTAGCTTGTCCGTGATGATTTTCCGTTCCTCCCAGGCGACGCATCAGTCAGATTCGGCTGGTCAGGGGTCCAAACAAGATCTTGCTGACTCTGGCTGATGTCACGTTCATCAGCCCGTCACTTAGTAACAAGGTCAGTTCATGTTCTGTCGTCAGAGTCATAAACCCCAATAGAACCATATGTGTTAAACCTCTGCAGAAGCTCAGTTTGGATGACAGCAGAGCCAGCGGCATGAAGAGCGTGTCAGATCGTAGCGTGACCTCACCGGTCTCCACTCAATCCCCTGCCACCTATGAGAACTCCAATGTTGTCATTTTTGAGGTGAGGTCTGAACACCTTGAAGTACAAACACCCAACTAGCAGCCGCATGAATGCCCAAATTTTACTCCCACCTCCAAGAACTTTTGATAGTTGATAGTTCATTGGTATTTGTGCAACTACGAAAACTGTGGTTTCTTTGTCTCCTCAAGGGTGACTGGGCATGGTTGAAGCGACTTCCTGATGGGTCATTTCGTAGCATCAACCCCAAAACCAGTGATGTGTTTGAGCTGGTATGTCCCGTTGATTCGAGACGAGTTAGGGTTTTTGGACAGCTAAGTCACAAAATGTGATCTGTTTGCAGATGAAGGACATGCGTCATGAGAACGTTAACACGTTCCTGGGCTTCTTCCATGACTGTGGTGTGTTTGCCATTGTGACCGAGTTTTGCTCCAGAGGCAGTCTGGAGGACCTGCTTCTGAACGATGATGTCAAACTCGACTGGATGTTTAAATCATCTCTGCTGTTGGATCTGATTAAGGTTCATATACATCTGACGTGTTGGAACGCTGGAGGAAAGGCATATAAGGAAACATACATTGGTGGTATCCACGGTAATCAGTTTAACATGTTTACTATCTCAGGGAATGAAGTACCTCCACCATCGTGGTGTGTCCCACAGTCGGCTGAAGTCCCGCAACTGTGTAGTGGATGGGCGCTTTGTTTTGAAAGTCACAGATTACGGCTACAGTGAAGTTCTGGAGGCTCAGAGACTCCCCTATATTGAAGCGCCTGCAGATGGTGAGAGAGAAGCCCCAACAAATTCTGTTATGTCCCATCATCTGTTGAGTGGCACAACCAAGTTAAGGCTTTTCTGTGTGTTGTAGAGTTGCTGTGGACAGCTCCAGAGATTTTGAGGAGTGGGCAGCCGGGGCTCCACGGGACACTTCCTGGTGATGTGTACAGTTTTGCCATCATCATGCAGGAGGTGGTGATCAGAGGGCCTCCGTTCTGCATGCTGGACGTGTCCGCCTCAGGTTGAACAACTCTGCAACACTGCAGCATGACACATCCCAACTGTTCCTGGCTAATTCCTGGATTTGTTGCAACTGCTGCTGATGTATCCAAGTTCACTTGAGCTTTAAAACACTCATACCGGACTTCCACTCGTTCGGTCTAGATTTTGTGCAAACATCTATAGGATGTGGACAATAAGAAGTACCAGCTCTATGAGTCACGATGAGTCTATGAGCTGATGCTTCTCTGTGTTTCAGAGTTACTAGAGAAAATCTGTAAGCCTCCTCCTTTGTGTCGCCCGGTGGTCAGTCCAGACTATGCTCCATTAGAGTGCATTCAGCTCATGAAACAGTGCTGGAACGAACAGCCAGACAAAAGACCAAGCTTTGAGGAGATCTTCGACCAGGTTGGAGGACTGAAACAATCCTGTTTGAGATGCTGCTCTCGTGGTGAAAATGTTACGACAGTCTCCTGTCTCTGCTCCCCCCCTCTGCACAGTTTAAGGACATCAACAAGGGAAGGAAGACCAACATTATAGACTCCATGCTGCGGATGCTGGAGCAATACTCCTCCAATCTAGAGGAATTGATCAGAGAGAGAACAGAGGAACTAGAGATTGAGAAGCAGAAGACTGAGAAGCTGCTTACACAGATGCTGCCCCCGTGAGAAAATACAGACACGCATTCACTATATATGCAAAGATGGACAATGCAAATAAATACACAAGTACACGATACAAAGAGCATGTGTGATGTCCTTCCTCCCAGGTCTGTGGCAGAGGCACTGAAGGTGGGCGGTACAGTGAAACCAGAGTATTTCGACAATGTGTCACTCTATTTCAGCGATATTGTGGGCTTCACAACCATCTCAGCCAACAGCGAACCCATTGAGGTGGTGGACTTACTCAATAGCCTGTACACACTTTTCGACGCCATCATCGGAAACCATGATGTCTACAAGGTGTTGCTGTATTTGATTATGATGACTTGACTGTGGAGTTTCTGGGTGTAAATTCTCATTAATAGCCCATCTATAGCTAATATATCCTCCATCCAGGTGGAGACAATTGGTGATGCGTACATGGTGGCGTCAGGTGTCCCGGTCCCCAATGGTAACCGTCATGCTGCAGAAATAGCCAACATGGCCCTTGACATCCTGAGTGCTGTGGGAACCTTCAAAATGAGACACATGCCTGATGTTCCTGTCAGAATCCGTATTGGACTACACACAGGTGAGGGATGAGGAAATGTTGAGCGGTGTTTTATGGTCTAATAATTGTTTGTGTACACCAATAGAGTAGAAGGAATTGAAGTTTAAAGTATAAAGTAAAAAGTGACCTACCTAAAGGGTATGGTCCAAAAGAATAAACACAAGTTTGTTGTGTGTTGTAGGTCCGTGTGTCACAGGGGTAGTAGGTCTTACCATGCCCCGTTACTGCTTGTTTGGAGACACCGTGAATATTGCCTCACGTATGGAGTCCAGTGGACTGCGTAAGTTACAGACACCTAGGAACATAAGGTCGACTGGAATTAGCTTTGTCGACCCTTGCGATCATGTTAAGGATAAGTCAGAGAAAATGGATGGAAGACCTTCTTGTTGTGGCAGCCTACAGGATCCACGTGCATGAGAGCACTGTTAAGGTGCTGCGAGAGCTGAATCTGGGTTACAAGCTCGAGTTGAGGGGCAGAACAGAAGTGAAGGTGTGACATTTCTTCTTGGCTACAATATGCTGTGGATCTTAAGACTGGGATATCTGTGCTGATACAGTTTTCTTGTTCTGGGCTTTTCAGGGGAAAGGAACAGAGGAGACCTACTGGCTTGTAGGGAGAGATGGATTTACCAAACCTCTGCCGGTCCCTCCAGTGCTCAAGTCTGGGTAGGAATGACTCAACAATTGGTACCCAGCACTGTCAGCATTGTTGTATTTGGACTGGTCGTTTGTGGCCATTGTAGCTGTTTCTTTACTGCAAGGGTAAAGTTGTTTTTCTTAGTGTCAGCCGTATGCGTGGAAAATGCTATTTAGCCATGTTATAACAGACAAAGGAGCGCTTTCTTACAATCAGCTTTATCATTGAAGCCGTCCACCCAGTTGTCAGGTCACTTCCAGAATAAAACTCCACAGTGACTGACTGTAAACTAAGCTACGTACGTAAATGTTTTGGTGAGAAATAAGTGTGTGCTGTTCACTTCGTCCCAACAGGCAAATGGCCCACGGGCTGCAAATGGCCGAGATAGCCCAGTACAAGAAACGGAAAGCCGAGAAACAGCGGCAGGAAGAACTTGCAAAGAAGAAAAACTGAGGTAATGTTATGCATTATAAAAAATGTATAACATTACTTGTTTGGTTGGCATTGTTACTCATCCTTAGGCAAATATTATTTCGGGGACTGAGTAGAATGAAAATGTTCAAGATGAGGTTGGTTTATTCTTGCATCTCCGATGTGACCCACTCAGATTTTAGGACAATTAACCGGAAGGAGCTTTCATATTTGAAATTGAAAATGTAAAAACTACATTACATTCAAATTACAACCAGATCTCAAAACTCAGTTCTTCTACTTTCAAGTTTTGTTTTTGTTTTGGTTTTTTTTGTAAATCTCCCTTTTGTTTTCTAATTGCTGCTGTTGCTCAAAAAAAGCCAGGAGACAGCTAGCTTAACCTAGTTTCGCTTCACATAAAGCAAGAAAGTGGCGTAAACGGCTGACCTTTTTTAAGATCAATCTTTTCAGGTATATTCAGTCCTGACATCATCTGTCATCTCATGTATGTTAGACCCCTTTCATGTAGTATCTAATTGGATCACTGCGTACGTGTACACATTCAGCTCTGAGAGAAAGCAAATAACAAGACATTCCAAAAATGTCAGATTTAGTGATCGTTACTTTGGCAGTTTTTGCTAATGTGTGTTCGTTTTGTCCGTCTTTCTCTTGTCTGTACAATACGTCTGACCCCTTGACTCAGAACCCCATCGAACGAGTCAAAGGACCTGAAGCAGGTGTTCCACAAGGCGGTAAAGAAGATCTCTCATGTCCGTGCTGCCGTTCAACTCCACGCGACAGAAGACGACAACGTCATGATGTCGCACCACTGAACAATTAAATATGAATCCAAATGTTTCAAAATGTGGATCCCAAGAGTGAACTTTCCCCGCTAACCTTTGCTAACCTTTGCTCACCTGTTTCACCTGAGGAAATTCATGAACATTCATCGAAAGTCATCTCAATGTTCTGTCACTCAAGTGACCAGCTAGAGAGACGGAAATAAAGTTCCTGCTGAAGGAGGATTGTAAAAGTTTAGATTACCCACGTGTGTGTGTGTGTGTGCTGCTAAGTTTAGATGCTGAGAAGCAGTTACTCAGCAAAGCGGGGATCTGCGGCGACCGCAGCTAATCTCCCTTCTTCATTTCCTCCTCTCTTCCCTGAATTCTTCTTGCCCTGTCAGACGAAGGCAGAGAATATTTGGTGTCTGTGGTGGCTGAAAATGTTTCTAGTATTTTGCAATTGAGTCACAGCAACTAATTAATCTCCTGTTCATTTTTAAGTGTTGATAATATTACTATTATTACTGTGTTTTTTATTTCCTCTGCTATTTTCACGTTCATTCACAAAAGCAAACTAAAAACATGTCCACAGTCCACAGTTCAGAGCAGGAACACACGGACACTTGTTTCAGGTGTTTTTTTTATGGTAGAAGTTCTGTCACAAACCAAATGAAGACAGAACTGAACGGAAACAATGTGCAGCACCACGGTCCTCCACTGCCAACACGCTTGATTTTTACAAATCGATTGTCAGCGTGAGGAGTGAGGGAGTGTTTTGGGACTCTTCATCGTTTGTGGCTCCTGATTGGCCTGAACGAGTCGCACCTGCTTAGGTGAAGCTGTTAAAACCTCAAACATCAGCAACCTTTTCTCCCTGGGGAGCTGCTACAGTTCGCTTGCAAATTCATCTTCAGTTGCACTGGTATTTCCTCCAGCACATCATTTATTCTTCTGGGCCCAAAAATTGTTCTTTTGAAAGAAATCAGGAGAATTTATGCAAAACCACACAAGTGCTTTTAACTACTTTAGTTTGTATGTGTTCATCCAGCAACAATGTATTCAGTAAAATTAGGAATAAGGAATATGAACATTTAGAACATACAATAGAACATTTAGAACATACAATAGAACATTTAGAACATACAATAGAACATTTAGAACATACAATAGAACATTTAGAACATACAATAGAACATTTAGAACATACAATAGAACATTTGCATGAAGTGTCTGATAGAGAAGGATCAGCAGCTTCACACCAGTTGTGTAGATTATAAATCAGTTATTGAAGTCATCAGCCAGATCAACCAATGAAATTAAACCAGACCATCACTGGTTTTCCACCTGATTGTTCAGCGCCCTCTGCTGACGTAACATTCCATTGTACAGATGGCAACCTGGAAGTGTTTGAAGATTATCCCTGCTGATCCGTTTGTCCTTGTATTATGGAAACTAGGAAGCCACCTCAATGTTCTCCAACCAACCCTGATAAATATATTCTATACCCGACCACCACCACATCTGCTCCGGACCTAAACGTCCCAGGTTTTTTCAACTAACTCATTGAAATCTCAGATGAGAGAAAAGATGCGTCTGACTTGTAACATTCATCTGTTATTCATTACTTATGCTCCTTTTTTCTCACTCACTTTATGTCAACTGTGTATGTTCCTTTTGTCGATTGCTGAGTATAAAAGTTGCTGAGTGCAAACGTTCACTTTGAAATTCAGTAAATATCCTGTTTTAAAGTGGCAGCATGTGGGTGAGGGTGCTCCACCCAGTTTAACTGGGCTTCAGATGAACTGAGCGGAAATAGAAATCTTATCTGTGATTCTTGTCCAAACCTTCATGATATCAGGTATCGATAAGAACTTCTTCATCATCAGTCGGTGTATTCTGAGCTAAGCTGTCGCCAAGTGCAGCGTGGAGGATTTACAGGGGATTTGCTGAGTCCGAGGGGTTAATGGCCGTTTGTTTGGGGGTTGGATGGCGTTTGTATAGATTATATATGATGATATAGACAACGGATCAGTATTTATTGGAGAGATTAGAGGATATTGAGGAATGAACATAACAGATTAGATCTGGATTACTGATGTAAATGTCATCTGAGTCCCAACACATATTTTCATCTTAAACACTTACTCAAACCTCCACAGATTTTATTCAAAACGTGAGAAATCAAATCATTTCTCATGAATTTTGATGTTCCTGCTTGTCTGTCTTTGGGAACGTCATCCATTTAAATAAACGCGTGCGATCCGAGGGTCATCTAAAGGTCAGGAACACTGCCTCACCTTTTCTTTGTTTTCTCCATCTGACCAGCAGATGCCCTCAGAGATCAGTGAATACCTGTCGGCCTGACATCCAACTCCCCATCTCCGGTTTCACACCGGAAGGTCGTAGGTCCTCCAGGATTTGACCATGTCAGTGTTGGACGAACAAGTCCTGCCCCGTCTCCAACACTCCCACACTCAGCATTCTCATCCATGAATGTGTGACACCATCGATTGGTGCTTTGGACGAGTGAAGTTGTTGTTTTGAAGCTACAGGATTTGAGCCCACAATCTCTTTATTTATAGTCATCTTCTTAAGCAGCAGTATAATCTGAGCGCTGAGCCACAGCGAGGAGCCACGCCGAGCACATCGACGTGCCCGGCACGTATTCTGCTGTTGGTTGTGTATCTTCTGAACCTCCTGGTTGAACACGTTTCAGTCCGATGACATTCTTTGACTGCGTTGGTGGCGTACCGTACGTGCTCTGTGAGATCTGCTGCGGATCAGCTCCCACAGAGGAACGCTGGAGGAACGTGCACATTGTGGTGCAGAGGGAGTCCAACACAGAAAACAGCAAAATGTGTCAATCTGGTTTGAGCAACCAACGTAAACACTCGCAAAGATGAACTAAACTCAACCTTTTTGAAAACAAAGGGGAGGACAAACAACTAATTTAACAACATCTATTTAGAAAAAAGGGATGATATAAAAAAAATAGGATTTTAGAAATGATTAGGGACACACAAGATGGAATTTAGGAGGAATTTTCAGTCAATAAATTGTGTAAAATAATTGTATCTAACTACACTTGTTTGGTTGTTGCTGGTCAAACACACACACACACACACACACACACACACACAATTGGGACGTTTTAAAAGTGGGATTTTTAACAAATCACACAAGTTGAGTGAAACCACCGTCGGCCTTTGTTGAAAATGCAACGTCAACAGCAGCGACGGTGTCGCAACTGAGCTGAAATAACAGACTGAGTGTGTAACAAAGGGAAGCATGCTCTCCTTTGTGTTTCCTCTGTGAGTGTGTGTGTGTGTGTGTGTGTGTTTCAGCTCTGTGGGCTCTGCTCCTTTGTTGCAGCGACAATGGCAGCTGCAGGTCTTAGCTCTGACCAGCAGAGAGCGCTGACTGCAGCAGCAGCAGCAGTCAGTTACAAATTCAGGTAAAAGAAAAACACAAACGCATCTTAAACCTCCAAGCTGGTGTCCAGTTTGACTGAAATTCACATCTCTTCATCCTGTCTGAGATGTGAACGTCCACCGTGTCTCGACTCCTCTGGACGCTATAAAGTATATATATGTATATATGTATATGTATTTGACCCTGAGTGATGGCGTGTGTCTCACAGTGGGGGATGACAGGTCAAAGGGGTGCGACTGGTCTCCTGCCAGGCTCGACTTAGCAGAACTGGACTTCTTCTGAAAAGCAGCTGATGTCGTCTCCGGGGAAGCGATATGTTGCCCGTCGCCTCGACTGGTAGCTGCTGTCGGCGTCATTGTGGGGGCGCTGGAGGCTGTCACTGCATTTTTCCCCCACAATCTGGCTGAACAAAGAACCGACCAATACAGATTTTTCCCTGTTTTTAAATCAGTAAAGGGGATTTTTTTCCTCCCCTGCTTTTGTTGTTTTTTCAATTGGTGAGGAAAAGTATACATACATTGAACTCAGTATGACACGAAGGAATTTGGAGCCACAAACATTAACATTCCTGTCATTGAAGTCAGTACTTTAAATGACCAGCTTTAATAAAAAAGGGAAGATTTAAACATCAACGGCTTCATCCCCATAGATTAATATCCCAAGGGTCAAAGGTCAACAGAAGACAGTGATTCCAGGCGGACAGCTGGTGCATAGCTCCGTGGGTAAGACGTGGCACTTCTGCCAGGATGACGGGTACAATTCCCTGAGTGACCAGCTGCGTTTCACATGATCCTACTCATGATACTGGACGCTGAACGGATAAAAGGCTCCAGCAAATTGTTTCATGCAAAGTGTAGTAGAGGCTCGGAGAGCCGAGCGTGTCGTTCTGAGTCGTGTGAAAGAACACGAATACCTCATGAGCCAGAGGGGAAGTCCTCGTGGGCTACGTCTGGGGCCCAGTCAGATGTGCACTCACTTTAGGTTCATGTTAAAAAGTGGATCTCAGGTTACATTTACTTGTGATTTAAGGGATGATTGTGGAGGAAAACATGTGAATCATTGTTTAAATAAACCAGAGGAGGTGATCGTTGTTTGGTTGCTTGGTCCCGATGGAGCCGGCGTAAACAACGCTGAATCTCATTTTGAATTTACTGCCGGGTATCCAGCGGTCGGGGCTGTATTCTGACAGTGCAGATAGTAAATTCCGGCCACTTGAGGTCAGAGGAGCTGGCTTGACCCTCGCTGACATTGGAGTTGTTGGCCGGAGCCCAAACCCATCAGAGCGCGCTCACATGATCGCACCTCGCACCAGCCGTGTTTTCGTACACTCCGTGCCCCGCAGAGAGGAGATCCAGCTCAACCTAAGTGCGTTCATTTATTTTTTTTTTGTCTGAAGTGTTTTTCTAATATTCTGTGTGGTCTGATCAGGTGTCATCACTTCCCGCTGCTCTGCAGTCGTCATTACACATTTATACATTCTTCTTCTTCTTTTTCTTCTTATTGATAATTGAATTGTATGTTTACATTTGTATAAACATTAGTATGACTATTTCTGTGTTTAGTAAAACAAGCATATGTAGAGGATATATGTAAATATTTGGTCAAAAACATGTATCATATAAGTAATATACAATAATAAAAAAGAAAAAAGTAAATACAAAATAAACTAAAATAATCTACATGTCAAATTGAGATAAATATTCTGAAATGTTGGTGTTTATTTAAAATATAATAAGCCTGGGGGCAGGAAGGTTTGTTCCTTCAGCCGGTCTCGAGTCAGTTTTCACGTCGAACCAGGTCGTTTGAAAATTCACCACCAGATTCCAGATAAGCCCCAGAAAGTTGACGCCTATTTTTAACTTGGATAAAACTCCACCTCACGGGATTGGTCGGAGTTAACAACGCAAGCACTCGTCCCCCGCCCGGAATGGCCGAAGTACTTGTCAAGTGCTGTCACTCAAAAATAACTGACCAATCAGAGACCGCCTCTGCTTCTTTGTTCCTCCCGTCTCGCCGGTGACGCACAGGGTCACGTGTTGTTTGTGCTCTCCAGAGTTGTGTACAGGAGGAGAAGCGAACGGATGCTAACGCAGCTAACGGAGCTAGCCGGAGCCTCCCGATAATAGAAACACGACCGAACGTGGTCATGTTGGACGCGGTCGGCTTCGTTCCGTGGAAAACGCCCGCGCCGGAGCACCTGCGATGTTGCTGAAGGACAAATGGACTCGTTCTTGACGGAAGAACTCAGTCGGCGTGTGCAAATCTGAGCCGTGCGAGCGAGCGTTAGCTGGCCTAGCCGGACTCGGGAGCTCGCCTCCCAAAACAAGAATGGGGTCTTGGTCCACTTGGATTAGCTCGCTAGTGAAGTGACCTTTGACTGTGTTCTCCCATGGCGAATTCCACCAATTACCAGGAAGGTAAGGCGGCAATGTTGATGCTGGAGACGCAGCAGCAGAGAGCCGCGAATGGAGACGGCTCGGTCGGGGAACCCCCTTCCCCGTTAATTAATATCGGAGGCGGCGGCCGCTTCCATCATTTACCGCCCCCCAACCACCTCCACCAACAACAACCGGCAGCGCAGCAGCATCTGTACGGGGAAAACAGCGACGAGTCTCCGGGCAGGAAACGCGCCGCCGCCGCCGCCCCCTCCTCCCCCTCCGTCAGCCAGGTACACGCCGCCGCCGAGGACCCCTCCGCCGGCGGCGGCAGCAGCAGCGGCAGCAGCCACGTCTACGCGTCAGTGAGCGTCGCCAGCAACCCCGAGGCGGCCGGCGACATTCGCAAATCTGGCTACTTGAGGAAGCAGAAACACGGACACAAGCGGTTCTTCGTCCTGCGGGCGGCCAGCCACCTCGGCTTGAGCCGCCTGGAGTACTACGACAACGAGAAGAAGTTCCGCAGCAGCCAGCGCTCCGCGGCGGCCGCCGGCGGCGCCGCAGCCGCCCCTTCGTCCCCGAAGAGGGTGATTTACCTCTACCAGTGCTTCACGGTGAACAAAAGGGCGGATTCCAAAAACAAACACCTCATTGCCCTTTACACTAAGGACGAGTACTTCGCCATTGTGGCCGAAAACGAGCAGGAGCAGGAGGACTGGTACGTGGCCGTCAGCGAGCTGATGAGTGAGGGCAAAAAAGGGCATTTGGACTCAGACGATCTGGATGATGGGTACGGGACCGTCACCCCTGGTACTGTGTTCAAGGAGGTGTGGCAGGTGAATGTGAAACCCAAGGGACTTGGTCAAACGAAGAACCTCACAGGTGTGTACCGCCTCTGCCTCTCCACAAAAACCATTCACCTCGTCAAGTTGAACTCGGAGACGCCGTGCGTGAACCTGCAGCTGATGAACATCAGGCGCTGTGGACACTCGGAGAGCTTCTTTTTCATCGAGGTGGGCCGCTCCTCGTCGATTGGGCCCGGGGAGATCTGGATGCAGGTGGACGACTCTGTTGTGGCCCAAAACATGCACGAGACCATCTTAGAGACAATGAAAGCCCTGAAAGCATTTGCAGAGTTTCGTCCCAGAAGTAAGAGTCAGTCATCGGGCTCCAATCCGATGCCGTTTATCACAACGCGACGCCACCTGGGCAACCTGCCCCCGAGCCAGACCGGGCTGCAGCGGAGGTCGAGGACAGAGTCGGTGGTCGGTACGCCGCCGTCGAGTAAGAGCTCCGGGGCGAGTGGGTATCGCTTCCGCACGTCCAGCGAGGGCGAGGGGACGATGAACCGGCCGTTTCGCTCCACCACAGGAAGTCTGGTTCACCTCAACTCAGCACGGGGCCACCATGCTCGTCAGGAGGGGGGCGGCGGCATTGCCACCGGAAACGCTGGCACGAGCACCGGAGGCGGCCGCTACGTCCGAGCTATCCCGGGGTCGTCGTCCACCTATCACACCCGCTCCGCCTCGCTCCCCGTCTCCCACTTCCCCTCCACCACCAGCCCGGTCAGCGTCTCCTCCAGCAGCGGTCACGGCTCCGTCTCCGACACGCTCACCCGCCCGTCCAGCGCCTCCATATGCGGCTCTCCATCTGACGGCGGGTTCAACTCCTCTGATGAGTACGGCTCCAGCCCCGGCGACTTCAGGTACTTCCGGGTGCGGAGCAACACGCCAGACTCCCTGGGCAACACGCCGCCAATCAGAGAGGAGAACTGCCTGAACGACTACATGGCCATGGGCTGGAACCGGGAGGTGTTTGGTGCCTGCGGGGGCTCCGGGAACAACAGCGGCGGCGACACGCCACGAGACGAGAACGCGACAGCGGAGGACGAACGCTTCTCTTCGTCATCCTTGAGGAGGAGGACTCACTCTTTCTCCAGACCTGCTGGAGGTGCGACCGGCGGCTCTGGAGTGGCGGTTTACCAGAAAATGACCCAGACGAACTTCTCATTGGACGAGGGGGCGGATGTGGTGTTACCGTTCGGCAGCGGGCTGCTCCGCGGCGGGCCTTCGTCCTCTTCCTCCTCTCTCCGCTCCGACTACAGCTCCTGCTCCGAGCACAGCCAGCAGAGCCGTCCCTCCTCGCTCTCCAGGGCCGAGTCCGGCAGCCACCCCGAACGCCCCCCGCTCACCCCGTCCTCTAAGGAGGACAGCGGCTACATGCCCATGATGTGTGGCGTGGCTGCGTCGCCACGGGACACGCCCCCCGACTACATGCCTATGCAACCCAGCTCCTTCTCCCATCACTCGCCTCAGTTCCACAGTCCGGCGTTAGGCCCCCGTTCATCTCACCACCACCCCCACCTCTCATCCCAGTCCTCCACGGACTCCCACGGCTACATGATGATGCTCCCTGGGGGCGGTGGCAGCTCCCCCTCCCCGGTGCAGGCCTGCCCCAGCCCTCATAGTAGCTCCGGCTTTGCCGGCGTGAGCGACAGTATCGCAGAGAGACCTGAGAACGGGGAATACATGGACATGTCGTACAGCGACGGCCGCAAGCTATCCAACGAAGGCAGCAGTGGATATTACACACCCTGCACACCCGAAGGCACTTACAAGTCTTACAGCCCGTATTTCTCCCTCCCCCGCTCCTACAAGGCCCCTTCCAGAGAGCGAGACGAGAAGGAGTACGGGGAGTATGTTCCTATGAGTTCTCCTGCCAAACCAGTCTACTCATCAGTTGCCACGGCGTCCATGTCAACGCTGGAGAAGAGGGATGGCGTTGGAAGCAGCCCTTCCACTCCCTCTCACCCCCCACCGCCGTACGGAGCGCACCACACCGCCGCCGGAATGGCTGACCGGCGCGTCGCAAGGCCCAACCGCCTCCCGCTGGGCCGGAGGAGTTTCCACGGTCCGCTGCGGGTTAGCGAGCCCTCCGCTGCGTCTGCAGGGGCGTCGACCTCGGCCCCCGCTGCCGCTCGATCCTCCGAAGGTTCCTCCAGCCCCGGGGAGTACATCAACATTGAGTTTGGCGACCACTTCCCCCACCAGCAGCAGCCCCCTGCTTACCCTCTCTCTGCCCACGACGAAGCACCTTGCCTGGACTCCGGTGACCCCCGGCGCTCCCCCCCGCTGCCCCCAGCAAACCAGGACTACATGAGCGTGACAGTGGGGGTGGAGCCTCAGGACAGCGCCGGGTGTTTGGGAAAGAACCCATCACCCAGACCCAGCCTCGTCGCCCCCTGGAACCCGCCCAGCTACATCCGACCCCTGGTGAGCAATGCCGGGGCACTGGCCTCCCCCGGAGTCCCCGCCGGAGGTCACTGGAGGTCCATGGGGGATGACTACACGGACATGACCTTTAACCTCAGCAGAGGTGAGAGGACGCAGAGAAGCCCCACAGCTATGCTGCAGCATCTCTGTGTGATGGAGGGACACTACAACCACACCCCCTCGTCCTCGTCCGTCTCCCCCACTCTCCCCCCGTCGAGCCCCGGTCGGACGCCGACGCAGCTGGTGGAGCCCAAGGTGGTCCGAGCTGACCCCCAAGGCAGGAGGAGACATAGCTCAGAGACCTTCTCCTCCACGTCCTCTTCCAATTCAACTCCCTCCGGAGGCACTCTGGGCTCCTCCACCCCCAACCCCACGCCGGCCGACCCCATGGCCCCCAATGGATCGCACCTCCCAGAGGGCCCCACCTCCAGGTGGGCCAGCTCAGCATCTTTCGACAGTGTGTGGATGTCCGTGGAGGCGCTCGGAGACGCGCCAGCGCACCAAGCTCAGACGAGAGTTCTGGACGTGGGCACGTCCTCGGTGTCCGGAGCCAGTAGAATGTGCCGGAACATGTCTGTGGGTTACCAGAATGGCCTGAACTACATCGCCTTGGAGCTGAGGGATGATGGGAGTAACGCCGGAGCAGCAACATCTGGAGCTGGTAGCAGCAATGGGGGTGTGGTGGCGGCGGGGACACTGCCTCTGCCAGAGAACGGCGCCTATGCCAGTATAGACTTCACAAAATCTGACGCCGTCTCCACGACAACCAAGGGTGAGTTCATTCAAGTGTCTCATTTCCCGTCAGTGTGTGTTTGAGAATGACTTAAAACGTGTGAGATGAAGACAAAAAAAAAGGTTGTTAGATACATTTTCCTCAGTGGAAACTAAAATAGGCCGTCGCCACAGAACGCTATTCTTAGCAGTATTGTATCAATTTGCAGCTCCGAGAGCAAATCTATTTTCAATCGAGTCTCTGATCATGATGAGGCTGCAGACGAGCAGCCAGCCGACGTCGGCTGTGGGAGCGCCACCGACATATGTGGTTCATCCTGAGGTCTGCGCGCGTGTGTGTGTGTCGTGCGGAGGCAGACTGGTGGACCATTAGCTCGCTGAATGCGCCTCGGTTCATCTGAGGTCAAGTGTAGACTGGAGAACCTTCCAGAAAGGCCCTGACTTCCTGTCTCTTGTGCTTTGTTTGCGTGTGTGAGTAAAATCCAACGCTTGTTAGAGTTCAACTTGTCGCCATTGACTCTGCGCTCTCATGTGCATTTATCGTTTGGATGTGAAATGTTGTCAAACGTTGATGCTAACCGCTCACGAGCTGTCGTTCTTTATACGTCGGCATCATCAGTTTGATCGTTTCACCTGTGAAGGTGCTTGTGGTGTTTTATGAGCTGTTGTGCAGATGTCAGATGTCATGAAATAGTGTGTGTGTGTATGTGTGTGTGCGTGTGTGAGACAGAAGCAGATGTAGCATTTCTACCTGCTGCTGTGTCTTCAGAACGTGTTGCAGAAGTCCTGAGGTTCAAGCATCTCTCCCTTTCACCTTGGCTTTCTTTCCACCTCCCCCCACCACCCTGATTCACTCTCCATATCTGTGTGTGTGAGCGTGAGTCAGTATTCTGAGCACCATCTGACTCATTTGTTTATCGTGGTGCAGAGTGGAGATGAAAGAGCTGGTGTGTGTGTGTGTGTGTGTGTGTGTGTGTGTGTGTGTGTGTGTGTGTGTGTGTGTGTGTGTGTGTGTGTGTGTGTGTGTGTGTGTGTGTGTGTGTGTGTGTGTGTGTGTGTGTGAAGGCAACAGTCAGAACTGTTTGACACACTTGTGGTGTCGTGTCATTGTTGTGTGTTTGCTAGTATTTATCGTCTGCGCTCTGCATCTAGGTG
>CAAKHB010007213.1:297033-321088 GCA_901007665.1 Aeoliscus strigatus | reverse complement strand
ACACCCCCCCACCCCTCCCACCCCCCTGCCTGCTGTGCGGTGCAGTCTCCTTGTGTGCATGGTGCTAACATCTCCATCAAGTGTGTGTGTGTGTATGTGTGTGAGCATGCATGCGTGTCAGGGTGGAAATTGTTGATTGCATTATTTGGGGGGGAGATGTGTGTGTGTGTGTGTGGGGGGGGGGCATTATACACACACTGTTAGGTGCATTGATGTGATGTATCAGATACATTAAATCTAATCATGCAGCATTTAACTGTTTAAGAGACAGAGTAGCTCCACATATAAATGCCCCCCCCCCCCACACACACACACACTTCATTCCAGTGTTTCTAAACAGACCAGCATGTCTGAATTAAGGCTAAGGAGCGTTTTGCATAATGATGTTTCTGCACAGATGCATCTATCACATCAGTATGTTTTCTAGTGCGCGTACAGTCAGAGACACTGATTCAACAGACAGCCGAGGGCAGATGAGTTGTGACAAAGTTGTGACTAATGTTTTCTGACATCACGGGGCCCATGTCATGTTTTATTATCCAGTGGAGGCATCACTGTTTTAGTCGCACACTTTGATAAAGACAAACTGCCTCCAAAAGATCGTTTGTTCTCATCGCTACAACGACAACGTCACAACCGCGGATGTGACGGCTGGATCGAGGGAATAAAGAGGTCACGGTGGTGCTTGTGTTTTTGGAATGGATTTGTGACAGGTTTGAATCACGGCTTGTGCCAGCTGTGCCCTTGAGCTGGACATCAGCGTCCGAACTCACCAAGCATTAGCTCATCCTGTGTCCCCAAATAATAGGCCGGCTGCAACTGGCCTCAATAAGGACTTGTGACTGTAGCAAGATGCGAATTCCATCTCTTCCGTCAGTGTGTCTAACGTCTATATGTATACAAAAAAAAACCCCAAACAAACAAACAAGTCACATTCACAGCATCATCTTGACCTATTTGGCTCTGTGAGCACACTTGGTGATGGTGCGGCGAGTTATTTCAATCACGTTTGACTCAGAGCGGACCGTCCGTCCCTGGAGCTTCAGTCGGGGGCCCCGTCCAGCCTGCTTGCACCTTCCTGGATCAAGCTGTCTATGCAAGACAGTAGTATATTCCGTCTGTGTTTTTGGCCAGGCGTTTGTTTAGTATCTCCTAACAATATCCAATCAATACACACACACACACACACACACACACACACACACACTGTCTCACGCCCTCCTCCCACAGGATTTCAGGCCAGGATCATTTCATCGCTGCCAGTTTTCTCCCATGTGACCCTTTCATCTCCTTGTCCCCCTGACACATTTTGCAGCGTTTATGAGAGGCTCTCGTGTCTGGTGACAGATTCATGCGCTCCCTCCTCATTCGGCCGTTCACCGCGGCCCGACTGTACCCGACTGTTGGTGGATGTGGAGGAGAATGAATGAATATAGAATGAATACATCTCAGGCTATAACAATATATGCCATATTCCAAGTAGCAGTAAGAAATAAGATCACGTATAAAACGAGAGCGACCTTTGTGGTTGCTCACATCTACTCTGGTCATTAAGGGTAAAAATGATGTTTTTTTTTTCTAAACATGATAATACAGTAGGAGTGTGCTCAATGGGTTCACGTGCCCGACCGGATTCACCCTCAGAGAGAAGGGGAAAAAAACCCTCAAAGGTCGACCACATGTGTTTGAACATCTGTGTGTCGTTGATGATGCAAGGACCGGTGGTGTGTCCAGCCTCCTTCGACTGGGGTGGCCCAAGTGGGGCACGAACCTTTGGGCGGCATTAAGTGAACCAATCATGCACACACACACACACACACACCAGTATAGCAGTTTGTCCACTCTGCACATTTACTGTCATTACTAACATCACAGGCGTTCTTATGTTTCTAGTGTGACCTGAAAGCTACGTCACAACGATCGATTCAGATAGTGGGTCGACACCAGGGACATGATGTTCCACAGGTTTCTACAGATTGTAACCTGTTATTAACGCGTGTGAGGATTTGATGTGTCGGATCTGGAGGATTTCAAAGCTGAAAGGGGCGAAGCACACAGAAATGGATGTGGCCATGAAATCAGCCGAGCAGTTGTCCCTATGTAAGAAGTCGACTCTCCAGTTAGAAAATCAGCCTGAGCGCCTCCCATCATAGCCTCCGGTTCTCCTCCAGACAATGCTGACTTATCGGTGCTGAATTATTAATCCACTCTGGTAAATGAAACCCATTTCATATAAATGAGAGTTTGTTTTGAAATAAAGGAATAGAAATCACAGAAAAATCTATGAGCTGCGGCTGGAATAATATTATAATAGTAATAATATGTGTGTTAACAGTTGTACATATGTACATATGCAAATACCCCCAGACTGAACCAGTAGAACTGAACCAGGATGCACAGTGTTCGGACTCTGTGCTTGGTTTTGTTCAGAAAGACAATTTGAAATTTAATTTGAATTTTAAATTGAATTTTAAAATGGCAAATAGATTACTTGTTGAGTTAAAATTATTATTATTATTATTATTATTATTATTAACACCCCCCCAAAGATTTACAAATGAATGAATAGCTTGAGATCTGCATTCTCTGAGTTTCGACAGACAGACAGCGTCTCCCTCACACGTGAACACTTGAACGAGTCAGTCTGTTCACGTCTGCGTTCAGTAACGTGCCATCATTTGCAGACAAACGTGCAGGACGTTGAAAAGCAGCTCACGCCGCCTACATGGATCCATCACGTTCGACCCCTCTTGATTTTTCCATCCCATGGGAATCTCACTCAGGAACAAACGAAACTGCCTCTTTCCACCATCTATCCACTGATGAATCACCAGTATCAGAAAAGAGCCAAAGTCAGCTCACTGTGTGTCGGCCCCCCGTCAGTCCCTCCACTGACCATGACCAAACTCTTGTCCACTGAGCGAACGTGGGCGCCCCCCTCCCCTCTTCTCCTCTCCCCTCCTCATGTCACGTACTGCAGTAGAAAGCAGCGTTTCACTTGTCAGCACCGGAATGTTCAGCTGTGAGTGGAACAATGCACTGGGACGTTTGGTCAAGTAATGAATTTTTATTTTATGATTATGATCTTTTTATTGTTGTTATTATTATTATTATCATGGTGCTGATCAGTGATCAGTTGATGTGTGTGATTTAGGAGCAGAGCTCAGAAGGGCCGTCTGCACTCTCCTTGTCCCAGGAGGCCAAACAGGTGACTCTGGCTAACGGGCCCACCAGTGACGAACTGGACACCCCCACGTCTAATGCGTCCATGATGACATCGACTAATGACAGCTCCACTGAGACCGACACGGCGCTGCAGACGGACACTGAGGTTCACACACAGGCCTCTTTACTTCCAACAACTTTTTTTTTTACTGATCATTGGTGCACAAACACCCCTTGATGTCTCCCCGTTAGTTTGGATCTAAAAAACCCCAAACTTTTAATGAATTTCTCCCTTGCAACAATCAAACAAGTCCGTGCTTCTCATTTGAAACAAGATAATAAGAAAAAAAAATAAGTAAATTATTCTCCAAACGGTTCATGGCACATCCAGAGAGTGTGTGTGTGTGTGTGTGTTTCATGTAGACGGAGCCTGATGTGTTGGGTGCGTCAAGGAATAAGCCGTATTGGGTTTGTCAGAAATTGTGCAGAGTGTCTGGAATACTAAGAGTAAGAACAAAAACAACAAAAAAAGATAGTATAGTTTGTGTTGGAAGATGTGTACAGACGCCAA
Source organism: Aeoliscus strigatus (assembly GCA_901007665.1). Taxonomy (NCBI): domain Eukaryota; kingdom Metazoa; phylum Chordata; class Actinopteri; order Syngnathiformes; family Centriscidae; genus Aeoliscus; species Aeoliscus strigatus. The sequence goes on along the minus strand of CAAKHB010007213.1, from coordinate 317,352 downwards.
AAAGCACCTTCTCCACCCGGCTTGAGAAAAGGCTTAAAAGCTTCTATTAAAATAATTTGCTATGGACTTATATGGTCTTGTTCAAACCCCAATTAGCCAAAACAAAATTTCCAGCAATTTACTCTGCTTCTAAAGAGTTGTTTCATCAGAGTCCAATAATTAAAACTAATTTAAACGGGGGGATTCATTATGCTTTGGCAGGAAAGACGGATTCCTTATTAACTGGTGGCGCAGTGTGTGAGGAAGAAAAATGCTGAACTGATGATTGATCATCGCCGTGGGAAGTGCTGATGGGCGGGCTGTGGAGTTTAAATGACAGACAGAAACATTTTGATCTGTTCCGTGTACATGGCGGCCGCATGCTTCCTGCTTTGACTGTAAACAAACCAATGTGGATCGAAAGAAGGCAAATGCAGAGACAAATGTTACTACACACACACACACACACACACACAGGGATTCTGTGGACCTCTGCACAGATAACAGTCGTGCTGCATGAATCCTTTGCAGGAGTTGAAGACTGTGGACCCAGAGGGGGAAAAGGCTCCAGATGAGACCCGAGGACGCTCAGAGACTCCGCTGGACGCATCAGACGCACCTGAGTTTACAACAGTCGTTCCGGTCGTTCCAGACGACTCTCCCACTGAGCCACCTCCTCCTGAGTCAATCCCCGAACCCTCTGAGTCCATTCCACCCCCAGCGTCGACAAGCAGCGCCCCCGCAGCAGCACCCCCACATCCTCAGGTGCTGGCGCAGCCAGGTGAACCTCAGCCAGTGACTGCTGACAGCCAGAGCAGAGCGTACGCCCCACCTGACAGCTACAGAGGCATCGGGGGGGACATATGTGCGGGGTATGGGAGCCTGTCCCGCGCCACCCTCCACACCTACTGGCCGACTAAAAACTTCCAGGCAGGAGCCCACTACACCTTACCCTTCTTGAGGGATAGCTTTGCTCTGAGCAGCCAGGCAGACGAGGACAGCCTCCGGGAACGGGCAGAAAACCCTGAACACCCAGCACCCTATGCAACACTAGGGGGGGGGGTCCACCAGTTCAGGCCAATTACAACCATGGAGCTCCTCAGGGAACCCTCGAGAACCAGGTAACGGGATCGTAAACTGGATGAAAACTATGGGTATGAATGAGAGTGGAGTGTGCTAATGGCTGTCAAGGACTGAGTTCCTCCATGTACTGACATTCAGCAGTACATGGAGGAACTAACATCTGATTAATCATCACATCCAAGCGTCTATTTACCAGTTTCCCTAATGGTTGATATATATTTTACCGGTGCACTGCAGAGCAGTTATTAATATAGAACATTAGGTTGTCATATCAAAAAATCCTGCTTCAGCATTAAAACTTGCTTTAACATTTCAGCTTTTAATTTCATCGTTGTACCTTTTTACTACTGAAGCTGTGTTTCTGCCATCCTGCAGATGGATTAATACATTGAATTAAGGCACTTAAATCTGACCTGGGTTGCAATATGTAATTTAAGCAGATGGTGAATATTTTGGACTAAGTTGTTATTTTGGTTGAAATCAGGAAATGTCGATTCAGATTCTTTGTCCTTTTTTTCGGGCGCTGGCTTCCTACGCTACCCTGCAGCTTCGGAAACACATCTAAACAAAGCATCACGTCGTCAGTCAATCTATTTGACGTATTCCACTGTGCAGCCTCACACAATCGCAGTCGTCGCCTCCTGTGAGTCAGCATGGACAACAGAAAGACAGCATCTTTGTAGCCCGCTGCAACGTCAATAAACACGGAGGTGTTATTATTACTGCCTGCCCGCCGCTCTCCCTCAGCCCATATGAAGTGACAGAGCTATTTACAAAAGATACGAGCGACTCCCTAACGCCGCTTCAACCCACTGACGCCTGTAGACTCAGAACTGTGTTGTCGCAACACCAGAAGACTGTGGACATACGTGTACGCGTGACGTTCTCTTGTCTCTTCAGAAGCGGCTACGACGACGCCTTCATGGCTCAGCTGGAGGGGAGCCTGAATCCGTTCTTTCAGGTCATGTGCCGAGCGCAGACCCTGCAGTTCCCGTACAAACGCAGCAGCATGGTCAGCCTGGACAGCATCCGCAGAGACCCCCGCTGGAGAGACCCCAACCTGCACGAGGTGATCTCCATGCTCAGCCACCCCATGGACCCAGTGAAGTCCAACGCGGCTGCTTACCTGCAGCACCTGTGCTACGAGAACGACCGCATCAAGCAAGAGGTCCGCCAGCTGAGCGGCGTACCGATTCTTGTGGAACTTCTGGACCATCCGAAAGCCGAAGTCCATCGCAAGGCCTGTGGGGCTCTGCGCAACATCTCCTACGGCAAAGACCACAACAACAAAATGGCCATCAAGAACTGTGACGGCATCCAGGCTTTGGTCAGACTGCTGAGGAAGTCCAGCAGCATCGAGGTCAAAGAGTTGGTCACAGGTGCGGCTGATTGTATCTTGTGTCTTTCCTTAGCTGTAGCCAGCACCCGTGCTACAGCTTCTCCATCCTTCCCTGCAGGCACTCTGTGGAACCTCTCCTCACATGAGCCGCTGAAGCTGCTGGTCATCAACCACGGGCTTCAAACGCTAAATGACGAAATCATCATCCCGCATTCAGGCTGGAAGAGAGACACCGCCGACCCGTCCAAGCTGCAGAGTGCCGAGTGGACCACGGTCTTTAAGAACACCTCTGGATGTCTGCGGTAACCTTGGCAACTGTCAAAGAATAACTGACAGCAGCTATCAAAAGATCACTTGTGATGCGTTAAGCGTTTCGCTGCCTCGCTTACGGTGTTACCTCTGTAGGAACGTCAGCTCAGACGGAGCAGAGGCTCGACAGCGGTTAAGAGAGTGTGACGGGCTCGTCGATGCGCTGCTTCACGCCCTTCATTTAGCCGTTGTCAACAAGGACACAGACAACAAGGTTGGTAAAGTCATCACACTGCCGCACATTTGGAGTCTTAAGCACGAGCGTTCTGCCGCACATGTCTCGGCAAATGGATTCAGCCTGTAGAAAGAAGGTGAGATTGATGCTTTGGCTATGCAGTTGCAGTTGATCCTCAAACGGTGTTGTTGCTATCAGGGCCACTGGGTGGCAGCAAAGCTGGAAATTTGAACACTCCCAGCAACATTTGCTTTAAATATTACTTTCTTGCGCAAAGTCAGGGTGAGAGTTTAAGATGAACAGAGATCACATCAGTCTGATTGGCTGACTGACACACACACACACACACACACACACACACCAATGCAACAGCATAATGAGGCGAGAAGCTGTTTTTCTATAATTTAAATGGAGCAAGTACGTTATTATAGCACTATTATATTATATTATTATAACAATAATGTAATATGTTAGCTTATAGCATCATTAACAGATGTTTCCAACATCTCCATAAATCAGTATCAGATTTAATTGGCTACTCCCTTTGAATGACATGGTTGTGCTTGATATTGGCAGCGTTCCCTCATATTTGGTGTTTTATTTCATGTGTAATTTATCCTTTGAGGCTCAAAACTAGTCCGTAAACTAGTCTGCACTACTAAAAATGACAGAATAATGTGATGAATGACAATCAAAAAGCTGACAGCGAGGTTAATTAGCCAGTGAAAGTGCATAGATCTGTAGCAGCATTGATTAACACTCGTCCGTCACTGTCCTCTTTCAGTCAGTGGAGAACTGTGTCTGCATCCTGCGGAACCTGTCCTATCACGTTCACAAGGAAATTCCAGGAGCGGAGCGGGTTCAGGAGCCCCACATCAACCATTTGATCAAATCAGTGGGGCAGCAGAAGAAGAAGAATGAGTCTGACTGTTTTGGAGGAAAAAGACCCAAAGGTTGGTTGGCCATCAGACGTCAAATAATCACTGTATGTAACTAGTAGGGATGTTGCATGGATGTCTGAAAAGGAAGTCATCATTTCTATCCTTCTATTCTATTCATTTGCTTTCCACCACAGCGGACATCTACTGTATCTTAATGATCGAAACCCGTCCCCGCCCCCCCGCTCCAAAAAAAGAGCTTAAGATTGCACTTGTGTCTGCAGACAAAAATGTAAAGGTCCCTCTTGTCTCATATGTTGCTGCTCTTCACTCCCACTGGTCGAGTCTTTTTCCTGCGTGCAGCCTGAGAAACACACTGAAAGTCAAAGTCAGTCATTGTGTTTGACGTATGACACGGTTCAGCCCCACAAAATCGCAGTCGTTGCCTCTTGTGAGTCAGCACGGGCAGTAGAAAGGTCACAGAGCGCTGCTTTGTCATGGTATGGATGTTAAAAAAAATAGATGGATTTTTTTCATATTTACACTGACTTTAACCTTATATTTGTTAAACGTATGTGTGTGTGTATGTGCTTGTGTGTGTGGTTGTTACACAGTCATGAATCTCTTTCAGCTACTTTCGTCTACATTGTGTTACCTGCTGCGGTGTTACTCTCTGACACTGTTTCTCTCCTCTCTTCCCCTCGGACCGTGTTCCTCAGAGGAGTGGTTCAATCATGGTCAGTGTGCTCGTAACTCCTGAACGTCCTCATGAACGTTGTTGTGCCTCAGTGTCATTTCAACAGTGTTTGTGCTGGTGGTGTTTGTGTGCATGTACTTGTCATGTATTAGTTATGAGAATGCACCATTGGATTAGGGAATAGTACATACTTGAAAAAAAACATGAAATAGTGAACACTGTGAACGCATGTTTTTACAGATCAGATTTAACATGTGCAGTATATTTGACTGAAGGTAGATAAATAAGAGACCTTTATCCTTCGAGCATCTGCAGCCGCTGTCAGTGTTGAGTTGTTTGCTTTGTATGCATGGTGTTAGTGTGGCCTGGAAGAGAAGCCATTTAAATGCACAGCCACACATCAGCACCTGCACCACTTGAGGAGAGTTTCATTGCTGAATCAAAATGACCCAGCAAACTAAAAGCAGGGTCACATTTTTATCTAGAGGAGGAACACTTTGTCAAATTCCCTCCAGGTACTGCTAAGCACACTGACACAGACATGCCTCTGTACATATGCGATGCATTGTGAGTTTTTAGCTGCAACGATGTGTTGTGGCTCCAGAAGTTGCCGTTGAGTGCTGGATCTGTGGATCAGGCTACTGTCAGAGCGGAGATCAGAGCTAATCTCATGCATCCCACGCTCCAGCCAGTGGAAGCAAATCAGAATGACAAGCATGTTAGTTCTGGGTCAGTTTTATACGACTTGGCAACGACCCAGCAGCCTCCACTGGTTCTCTACAAAAACCTCTGCAGGAGTCTGCAGAAACTGCAGGTTATTTTTTTGGGAGTTTCATTAAATCGATCTTTATGTTCATGCACTGACCTCTCAAACTAACCTCTTACAATCTGACAGCGGTAATAACACAGTACGCCATTGTTTAAGTCCTACGTGTTGTTTTACACTGCTGAAGTCTCATCCGATGTATCATCCACCTGTCTGCTCCAGGTTTGAAGCTGCTGTACCAGCCAGAGGTGGTGAGGCTTTACCTCGCTCTACTCACCTGCAGTCACAATCACAACACCCTGGAGGCGGCTGCGGGAGCACTGCAGAACCTCGCTGCCGGGCACTGGTCTGTGAGTGGACTCAATAGCTGACTGTTCTTTCCCACACTCATGCCTGCACGCTGGGGCAGAAGGGGAGAACTTGGAAATGTATTTTCTTGAAAAAGGTGAACGCGCTAATGCTGGAGGGAAAAAAAAAAAAAAGTCGACAGATAAAATCAACACTCAAATGCACCCTCCCTCTTTGTACTCCTTAAAAGCGCCACTGCCCCAAAGTCACAGGCAGGCATTGCCATGGCAACAACATGAACCTATTGGCTCGCTGGCCAAATGAGAGTTGGTGTATTTATACAGAGAGCAACAGATGTGCCTCACTGTAATGAGATCGCCAGTCGATTGGTGTCAGGAGTTTGGAACAAGTGACTAGTGATTGGAGCGTTATTAAAAGTAGCATTTTCCTTCGCTGATTACCCCCCCCCCACACACACACACACACACACATACACACACATGCACCTCTAATCAAATCTAATTTAAAAAAGCATTATTAACAATTATTTGATTCTTTTCAAGTCACCTCGCCTGTGCGAGCATGTGAAAGACACAGAGTCGGTGCACGTGCAGAACATCCAGAACAGATATTTGTTCTTGTAAGTTCACGTAAAACGCACAAGACTGGAATCGCTGACACCGACTTTCAGGCTGGAAAAAAGCACCAGTCATCCATCATCCATCATCAGTCTATTGGCCCATTGTGAATGCATACATATATCTCACACATCTCAATAACTATGCAAGAGAACATATGTGGGCGTATTTGAGCTCCAAGTCTGTTTCCATCGTGCAGGGCCCCCCCCCGGCATACACAAACAATACAACCTCCTCGAGGGGCCTCATCCGTATTTGGGGGCCTCTGTGCCCAGGGCTTTTTTTTTTTCTGGCTGGTTGGTTGTGTTTGCTGCGCTACATCAGTGTTCATGTTTGCATAAAAAAGGAGATGTGGGCTTGATCGCCTTAATTGGCCCCGATAGTTTGCAAACACGCATCATCAGAAATTCCTTTTTTATTCGTAGGTCTTTTAAGTCAATCGCACTGGGATCCGAGTTTTGATTTGCTGGGATCAGGCTGTGTAATATTATGCTCCAAGAAAGTAGTTGATGTGTACCTGTACTGTTGGGAATTTGTACATTCTGTACATTTTTGGTGACACGAGTATTTTTGTACATGAAAATGATTGGAAGGTGGAGATATGAAGAGGGCCTTCAGAGATAAATCCACACCAAAGACCAAAGGCCACACACCCAGGCTGACAACCACTCAGTTTTGTGTTTGCTTGCAGTGGTCCAGCTACATTCGGGCCACAGTGAGAAAAGAGAAAGGGCTCCCAACTCTGGTCGAGCTGCTGCGCTCCGATGTGGACAAAGTGGTGCGTGCTGTAGCGATTGCTCTTCGCAACCTGGCCATGGACAGGCGGAACAAGGACCTGATAGGTAATAAACCACGTGTTCCAGTGGGGCTGTAACATCTGCACGCTGGCACTAACCCTTGGTCAACACAGGGAGCTACGCTTTGAGGGACCTTGTTGGTAATCTGCCATGCGGGCAGCAGCACCCAGCAAAGAATCTGGAGGGAGACACAGTGGTGTCCATTCTGAACACAATGCACGAGATCGTCACAGACAGCCCGGACAACGCCCGGGCGCTCATACAGGGCCACGCCATCCAGAAACTGGTCGCCATCAGCAAGTCGAGGTGAGCGTCTGCGTTTCAACTAACTGTTTATACGTATGATTGTCAAAGTATTACTTGTCACATCAACCTGCAGAAACAGATTTGAACCACTGGGACAGTGGTTGTCTCAGAGCTGTGCTCTGCTCCACACTGATGAATTATTTGTCGTCAGCCAATCCACACGAGAAACCAAGGCAGCATCACATGTCCTTCAAACAATATGGGCCTACAAGGAACTGAGAGGCACGCTGAACAAGGCGGGATGGAACAAAAGCCACTTTAAGGTACTTTCTCACTTTTTCCTTTCAAAACTCCAAGGAGAAGGACAGCGCATGACATAGTTGGATTTGGATGCTTCCACCATCTTAGAATATAAAATCAAACATGGGCGAGAAAAAGCCAGTTTGCAGATGCAAAGAAAAATAAAAGTCACACACCACATGAGCCAAGGTTTGTCACCGACTCACCTGATCGTTTCTCTCTTCCAAAAGCCGGCAGGCGCTGGAGCGACTAAAAAATCCAAGAGTGGAAAGCAAGGCAGCGACGACATCACCTTGCCTCTTATGGACAAAAACCAAGGTCAGCAAATGATTGCATGATCCCCTCAGCAAATTTGTATGAAACCATCACTGAAATGAGGAATGGTCTCTATGTGATGGAACATTTAAAACGCCCAAACAAAGCAGGGTTCTTTTCATGTCAGGGACAAAGACGTGGGCATTTTGAGTCCCAGACCATATTCTTCTGAAACAAACGCCTCAAACCAGTGATGAGCTGCCAAGGTTATCAGTGCGCAGAGTTGGCATATTAGTCTGTCCTGGGGGGCACGGCCGTCTCACGCATCACCAGTCCCGTTTCATTTAAACATTATTCCAAAAGGGCATCGTCATGCCCACATCGAGAACGGCGGTATCTAGCTTCTCACTGAAACGTCTCTCATTCGATATGAACATAACCCTCTTTGAAATACAAACGTGGGGTGGAAATATTTACTGTCGCTGAATCAATTTATTACTTTTGGTCAGTATCTTGATCCCATAAGGACAGTGTGTGAACAGACAAAAAAGGGTAGAAGGTTTCCTTTCCTGCATACGTCCTCATAAATATTGAACAGATCACGACAGATCACTGGACTCTTTGAAATCCTAAAATCGACAGACACTCCCAACAGTTTTCTTCGATTGGCTTCAATGTTTATTGAGGTTTTTTTTCTGGCTCCTTTCAAAGCTTCATCGTTATTTCAGCTGACAGACGAACAAACTGTTCTCTTCTTACCTCCACCAATCAGCATCTACTCAGAGGTAAACACAGAGGACAATGCCCTCCAGCCAACAGTCAGTTCTCTGCCTGAAAGGGAGATGTTTTCTGGCAGAGAAAAAAAAACACTTTGATTTCTTTGGTTTGTAGTTTGTAATCCCTGAAATGAATCCCAGGATCAAGTAACAGAAGCTGGAAGTGATGTGTTTGCTTTGCAGACGTATATTCCACTTTAGAAACAAGTGACAGAGTTGGAGACGGAAAAGGGCCGGTTGTGGAAAGAGACACAGTCCAGGTAAAGTTTGGAATTTTGATTTTTTTAAATCTGAGATTGTGTTTCTCTTGTTGTCTTGTTTTGGAAATTGTTGTTTTTGTTTGTTTGTCGTTAAATCTAATATCACTGGCTGTATTCGTGTTCCGGGACGCAGGGAATAGGTGAGAGAAAACACTTCATTCGAGCTGGCAGGCCCGCGGTGGGCCTCATGGACAACAAACCTCCACCGCTGGACTCCTGGGTGTGAACGCGACAACGTGTTGGGACACACACTCCATTGGTGACATACAGTTTTATGCAATCTGATCATTCTTGTAGAGAGAAAACCTTTCAGATATCTGTTTTTGTTTACAGGAGATAACGTGCCAAATATGACTAGTATTTATTATAGCGCTGATTTGGCTATAGACCAGATGGATTTAGGAAGTTAGTGCCTGGAGATAAAATAGACTTATTCATGAAAACGTGAAAGCGGAAATATGCAAACTGGTGAATCCTGACTCCAAAGAATAAATGACAAGAGGAATGAGATTTGTACTATTAGTTATTGTCATTATGGCCCACAGAATGTGGATATGTGGCGCTGCAGTTGTCACATGGGCTACAGATATAAAATAACTAAATACTTTACGCAGCGTTTGAGCCAAGATTCAAGATATTGTTCAAATTATCTGTAACTCAGACTAGAACTGACTGATCATCATGAAGGTATTCTACTTGGTTCACGATAGGTACGACGAGCCTGTACATGTGTAACAAAGGAATGTTAATAGTCAAAACGAAGGCATTTATATTGTAATATTTATTGTAATACCCATGTTATTAATTCAAGGTTATAGATGTGTATTAGCTAAAAGCAGTACGTGATCCTACTTTCAGTACAGCTCTGCTTTACAGTGGTCCTTTTTGCATTGCAATGATGAATGACAAGTGAGAATAAAACAATGTGCATAATTTCTCAAACGGATTCTCTTTTTCAGTCACACATGCTCTGCTAGTGACTGTGTGTGACTTGTGTTTTAGGTCTGCTTCATATGATGGAGCTGTACGAATAAAATGAATTGAAAACCTTACCGGAACGTGAACAACAGCCAAGGGTGCTCCCAGCACTGGGTTTACAAAAATAAGAAGCACTCCCTGTGGGAAAACAACTTTAAAGCTGTTTAATCACAATTAGCACAGTAACAAAGGTGGGTCATATTAGGCCGATTGCCAGTTCCAGCTTTTTTGTTGTAGCTGTGAAAGCGTTTGGCTCTCACCATGACACGACTTCTGAGGAGAACAACTCTGAGCCAAATGCATTCGCAGCCAAAACCCCTGAAAATATCATCATGTGGATACAAAAGGAATATGATTTCTAGGATAAACTGAACATTATACCGTAAGATTTTCTTTTGCAGATGACAGTCAGTAGAAAGTATTCTACTGTATCTATGCATCTCTCTCTATTGAAGTATATCTATCATTTTTATTTTTCACAGATATTTCGGAGCTCAGTTTTGATTGCAGGTATTTTCTCATACGTGTTAAATTCTGATGGAGCTTTATTGGGTTCAGCGTACCAGCTGTTCAATAGACCTGCACAATATTGCTTTAATTTACCAAATCCATGTGTCAGCTACATTCTTTTCTCGGAGCAGTCTGCGAACAGCAGATCAGCTTTTCTTGCATTTTCCTGTTATTCTCAACTTGGTAATTTGCCGGAGATTGATTTATTATTTGGCTGCTCATTTTTCCTTGGCGGAGAGGGGGGGAGGGGGAGGGGGCGTGTCGGAAGCCATTAAAAATCAAATAAGAACGTGATTTATTTCTGATGAGACAAAGAAGAGACTATTCTCAGCGGTAAGATTTGCCTCAGAGGGTCATGACATCTCACATCTGCTGTGTGTCGATTCAGCAGTGACTCAGCAGCGCCTTACGTCACCATTAACGTTTCTTTGCATGAAAGTTCAGGCCACAAACGGGGTTTTGCTTGTGAACACTCACTTTACTTTTGCTATATACTAATACTGATCTTTATAGAAATGTATTGAAGTTGATTATAAGCTGTAATCATTTACTTTAAAACATAGTTAGCCATTATGTGTGATGTCATGAATAAACTAACGACGTCATGCAGGTTTAAGTCTGTTCCCCACCAGAGAGAATAACGTGCTGCAGAAGGTGGACGCAAATATCGCAGGAGCATTCAAAGCTCCATCACCACAGTCGGTCCATCAGAGCATATTTTTTTTTGACGCTGACCCTTGCTTACAGATCTGCAGAAGTAAAGCCGCGATCTAGACAGTACGAGTGTGGAGCCAAGAAACCTGGACGATTATGTTGCGTCTGTTTCAGGATACACACAGTTGTGTACAGCTTGTGGCTACAAAGAAGGCAGGAACCGTGAATGGCCACCATAGCACCTGGTCACTTTTTGGCGATTGCTCTCACTCAGACTTCTATCATATTTGTTTCTGTTGATAACAGGTATATTTCCTTGTAAACAACATACGTGTCTGATTTGTATTGTACTTTATTATAGTATATTTATCTTTCACTTCAGGTTCAATGTGCTTGTGTATAACAATGGTAAAAGTATTGTCAAATCTAGTCTAACATTCTTTTCTTTGGAAATGAAATTGTGTATAAGTGGGTTCCCGCTTATTGCATCATGCCAGTTACTATTTATATTGGTTTACATGTTATAAAACAGTACATTCATTGACTGTTTTTCACTTGAGGTCATTGCATGGTACTGTGCTTACATTCCCATACATATCAGCGGACATTAGTGAGGTCGTGGCAGGGAGAGAGAGAGAGGAGCTCAGCACATTGGACAGCACAGCCCTGCCCTCAGAACCAAACTGACAGATCAACAGCAACCTGTTGTCCATTAATGAAGAAGGGTCCTCCCTGGTGGAACTGTTCCATCACAACTTCTCTGTGGATCTAAACCTGTCCTCCACTCCACCATGACCTCCTCAGTGTTCTCCAGCTCTGGCTTTACACACTCCTGGAGTTTCCTCGTTGTTACACTGACTGCGCTGAGCCTGAGCAGTCCCATCACACCTCCCGAGAGCCACCGCAGGGCATCGTTCGGCAGGAACCCGCGTGATAATCTGCTGCTCGATGCACAAGACTTTCTGAGTCAGTTTCTGTCCACACTGAACCTCACAGAGGAGAGTAAGGAGCCACCAGAGTACATGGTGGAGTTGTACAACCGATTCGCCAACGACCGCACTGCTCTGCCCTCGGCCAACATTGTGCGCAGTTTCAAGAACGAAGGTACAACAAGCTTAGAGTCTGATCTACTGTACGATTGTGATTTGAACTGCATCTGATAGAAGCTAAAAACACACATAAAATGTGTTAGTTTGGGCAATTTGATAATAATCAATACACAACAATTCATATTTCTACCACAACGGAGACACATGTATTGATTGGTCCGTTTTAATTTCAGATTCCTCCCCCTACAGTGTTATGGCGAGGGGCGCGAGGATACATCCGCTGCTCTTCAACATCTCCACGCCCCCGCACGAGCGCATATCAGCCGCTGAGCTGCGCCTCTTCACGGTGGTGCAGCGAGCCCAAAGACCATTTGTGGGCCTTGACTACAAGGTGACCATTTACAAAGTACATGGTGGTGTGGTTTGGACAAAAGAGGTGGGGAAAGAGGTGAGAAGGAGGGAGAGAGAGGAGGCGTTGCTGGAGGAACTGGTGACAAAGCATACTCGTGCTCGAGATAACAGCTGGGTGTCATTTGACCTGACTCATGAGGTCACAGCCTGGCGGAAGTCAGGGTGTGCCACGCACAGACTGGAGGTTCACGTTGCAATCGCAGGGTCAGAGGCAACGCAGGGGGTCACGCAGGACGTCGCCAGTTTGGGTGAGATCGATATCGATAGGAGCTTGGGGGGGAAGCACAACGCGGTGATGATCGTGTTCTCCGACGATCAAAGCAAAGATCACAAACGTGAAAAGCACGACGTAAAGCACCTGATGGTACATGAGAAGGACCTCCCAATAAAGACGGCGCAGAGCCAGCCAGCTTTCTGGGGGCTTGACAGTCACAGCGCTGCCGATACTGACCAGGACCTGGACCTGGACAAGCAGTCTGTCATGCAGCTGCAGTCCAACCTTATCTATGTCACGCCTCCTCGAATCCGCCGCAGCGTTAAGATGGATCCATGCAAACGAAGCCCACTCTACGTGGACTTTAAAGACATCGGCTGGGATTCCTGGATCATCCAGCCGCCGGGCTATGAGGCGTACATGTGCAACGGTGTGTGCACCCCACCGATGACCTCTGAGGTGTCGCCTACCAAACACGCCATAATGCAGACGCTGCTGAGCATTAGAAGACCAAAAAAAGTCTCGCCTGCATGCTGTGTGCCCACTAAGCTGGAACCGATCTCGCTCCTTTATCATGAAAACGGGGTGCCTACTTACAACTACAAGTACGAGGGCATGGTGGTGGCCGAGTGTGGCTGCAGATAGTCCAGGAAGTGACCAGACACGCTATCTATCCTTTGTGTAAAGGCAAACCGTCAGTTGTCATCAGCTATTTGAGTCATATTATTTCCAGACGAGTTGAAAAACGCCAAATACAAAAACTATAATAATACGCATAACAGATGGTATATATACATATTAAACTATTTTAGAATAGTTATGGTATAATTATTTGCACTACCAGTAGTATATCATGTTTTTTTTTAATCCTGAATAGTCTAATTTTCATTTGAATCACAGAATAGCGTTGTAAGAATACATAGTGCAGATTGCTGAACTGTGTCACGTGTTGGAGATGGTTGAAAGACGGTGACATTCTACTTTACTTGCCAAGCTTACTGAAAGTGCTTTTGATGGCTTTAGACCAGAAGTGGATTTCCACGGTGGAGCTCCTCTCCGAGTCCGTTTCTCTTAGCCGACATTTATGTCTCTTGCTGTGAAAATAATTGTCTGTTTTCCAGCCTTTTAGTCAGAGTTGCGAAAAATAAAACATATAAAAATGAATGCACTGAGGTGTTTTTTTTTTTTTTTTTAAATTCTGTTGCGTACCCAAGCTGGGGTTTCATTGTCAGGGAATCACAGCCCTCTCCTGACAACCTTCATCCAGATCCCTCCACTGCCACATGCCTGACGGGCCTCTTCCTGTCCCCTTCCATGCCACAGTGATAACAAGGTGTCAGAACCTGGAGTCTTGTCGACTGTCACTCAGGATGGGACGCCACTAAGTGGCAGCATTTATGAGAGGGTGGTGTCAGATTCCTGATTCCGGCCGTCACGTTGACCTCTGAGACCTCCCACTTCCTTTGTCTGACACAAGCATGCAGACGCCCTTAGCGAGGACACAGGAACAGTACAAATGAAAAAAAAAACAAAAAACAACGTGTCGCATCAGCACCTAGCAACTGCTGTTAACCAATAACAATAATGGAAGAACAATGTAGAGGTTAATAGGATCCATATGCTGCAGGCAGAAGTTAAATACACGGAGCAAAGACAGCGAATGATTCATCATGACCGGATTGAAATATTAGGTATGAGTGCAATATCTGCTGAACTAAAAACATAATTGTTTGTAGGTTTTTGGTTATTTTGATTGTGTTTTATTATATAAAGCAGTGCAACCGGATCAAACTGACAACCTTAAGGGCAGCAAGTAAAGTTGGATGGCGATAATTATCATCAGGTATTTTCCACTTTGATAAGAATCAGGTCAGATCATTTGTCCCATGCTGCTTTTCCCTGAGGTATAATGAATTAATGAAATGGTACGTTTTCAACAGAAGAGAGTTTTTATTGTCCTGAATTCATGACATCTATGCAACCCTTTGATTTTATGTATGTTCTATTAGTTTTTTTATTGTTCTTACCGGAGGACAACTCATTCCTACAACTGGACCACACAGCACATGAGCACAGACTGATGGACATGACAGACCTTTGGAAAATAGAAAATATATACAAACGTACATCGTGCTGAGCGATATGGAGGAATCAGATATCAAGACATAACGGAGAAATCTAGTGACTACAAAGGATTTTACGTCATCTCCATCACCCATTTGGTGATCCCATTGTTCTCTGTGGAAGCAGCACAGCATTCACATTTACATTAAGGTCAGAGTTAACTAGAATCCACTGAAATGACTGACTTCTACTTTAAATCCATTGCAGACACACTGATTACATGCGATCGTTGTCATGCTCCTCCAACCATGGATGTTTTGGTGTGTTTGGTGACACCATCTCAATTCGTCCGTATCATATTTTCACATACATTTCCACTGTCATCTTGTAGGTGTTTTTATTTCTTTTAGTATTACACATTAAGACAGATGAGTTGGACGAGGTCACAGCGGATCCCTGGTGTATGCTACCTATATATACATGTCAGTACAGAATAAATCACACACTCCAATTAGAACCTATTAGAACATAAATAGTGAATGTTTAGTCAGGCCACTCAGCGCCCCGGGTTCAAGCACATTGCAAGTTGCATTTTGAAACAAACTGTCCCATTAATGATTAATGTGGATTGGAATTTGAATGACTTTTTTTTGTTGAAACTAAACCACAAATCAGCTCCAAGAATATACCAATTTTACATAGAATATTGAACATCCACCCTCCCTGATATGGATCATTCTTTTCAATCATTGTCAGCAGAAGACAATGTCTGACCTGTTGGTTGGTGGGGTTCCTTCTTCTTCTTCTTCTTCTTCTGGTGGGACATATTCACCTGCCTGGTGGAAACTGGTGGAGTATGAGTACACAAGAGAAGAAAATCATGGCATCCGTGTGCCTAGAAAACTCTAATTTTGGACTCACCAGGGACATTGAATACCACGGTTTAACAAATGGCCTTTGCGTACACTATCTTGAGCACACAATATATATGATCTTGTGGGAATTTTGTGCACACAGGACAAAACAAAGACAGAAATTGTTTTATTGTCAGGTATGTTGTGCATACCTAGGTGTAAGGTGCTACATTGAACATAAAACAGAGATATTAAAAAAGATATATGGTGACAAATACCGAATGAAAATATGTTCAGAAAATTAAATCAATGGATTTATCCCAGTCAAAGGTCCATTTCTGAGTACTATAACCTTGCTGACATGAGCGCATGCGCAGTAGGAGGGTTGTGGGTGGAGTGGCATTTTTTGTTTATTTTCGTGGCCGGCTATTCTCTAAACGTGTTGTTGTTAGCCTACATGCTACTTATAGCTGTAGCCAAGTGTATTAAGGTAATACGGTAAACGATTACGTGTGTGGATGGCTAATGTGGACATGTAAACGCTTCATACGGTAACCTAATCGATGAAGGCCATTATAAAAGAAGGTTAGCGAGCTAGCGTGAAGTTGATGTATGCCTTTTAGCATTAGCATATTTAGCGGGTGTGCTCACTTGAACACTGTAGCGCAATCTCGTTACGATAGGCTGTCGAATTAAAGGGAGCAAAAGCCACGCATCTGTCACCCAAACACCAGGACTACGGACACCGAGTGGAGAATTCCCGGTAAGTCATCATATCTGTTTTTTTTTTTACTTCATTCAGTTGATGGCAGGCGACGAATGCCGTTGTGCGGAGCCCACTGCTAGCTAACGCCAAAAGACACCCACTCTAAATTAGCTTGCCAATGTTTGCCAGGTTGGTGTCCTGTACCAACCGTACGTTACTACACATGCTTATTGGAATTATTGCGTATTCCCAAAGGTTAATATGGTTGAATAATGTAATGAGGCTAGGTTGTGTATGTGTTACGGGAGGACACGCTAACGTTACCTGCGCGGCCGCTCTAGGCTAGCGGGAGCCCTCCTGGATCGTAGTGAGGTCTGCTGGAAAAATGCTTTCAACACACAAAGCCAAACTATTATCCAATCAACCCTAATTACACTCGAAATAAATCCTCTCCGAACGCAATTCATCGGTGTCACGTAGCTTTATCACATAATTAATGCAGGATATGTAAGTAACATAGTACCATTCCTGGGTTTTAAAGATGTAAATACACGTTGTACACAGAAATTGTGTGATTTATGCTGTATGTGCTGTCTCTTTTAGGATACGAAAACTCTATTGTGTATATACATAGCCTCACCTGGGCACGTTCTCTGGTAAGGACATCCAGGATACAGCTGGGAAGTCTCCTCCAAGCTTGAACCCTAAGGAGCAAGATGTCCATCACAAACACTCCCACAAGCAATGATGCTTGCCTGAGCATTGTGCACAGCCTGATGTGCCACCGGCAGGGAGGAGAGAGCGAAAGCTTCGCCAAGCGAGCGATCGAGAGTCTTGTCAAGAAACTGAAAGAAAAGAAAGATGAGCTGGATTCCCTCATCACGGCCATCACTACGAACGGAGCTCACCCGAGCAAGTGTGTGACCATACAGCGAACCTTGGACGGGCGCTTACAGGTATAGAAACAAAACAGTCGTATCGTAGCTACATTTGTAATTGTGCAGTGTTTATAGATATGTTCTCTGTGGTTTAGGTCGCAGGACGCAAAGGATTCCCGCATGTAGTCTACGCTCGACTGTGGCGATGGCCAGACCTACACAAGAATGAGCTAAAACATGTGAAATATTGTCAGTATGCCTTTGACCTCAAATGTGACAATGTCTGCGTTAACCCTTACCACTACGAGAGAGTTGTCTCACCGGGCATTGGTAAGTAAGAACTGGAAATGGAGAAGACAAACTAGTACTTAAAATACTGGCCTTTATTAGTATTTATTTTACTGTGTCTGCAGATCTATCAGGACTGACCCTTTCAAGTTCAGGTAAGGAAGTGGGCACTGTATTGTACATATATTTGAAGGTTTTATAGACAAGGAACAGTTTTCCTGACAGTGTGTGTCCTGCTGTCTGCCAGGTCCGCTCTTGGTAAAGGACGAGTACGACTATGATAACCAGCAGTCTCACTCCAGCTCTGAAAGCCACCTGCAGACTATCCAGCATCCCCCGTCGAGGCCAGGGCCACAGGAGAGCTTCAGCAGTCCTGCTTTACTCCCTCTATCGGAGGGGAGCACTTCTGCCTCGACCTCTGCGTTCTCCACTATCAGTGCTGGACCATCAAGTAAGACGTTGTGTATATGTACTGAATTTCAACTGCATTTCTGTGCAAGTAAGATTAGGTAACTGTGTTTTTTGCGTGAGCCGAACCTCCACGTGAAGTAACAGCTTTGTCAGTACGACTGCCAACCCCGACGTTTTCCATCGACATCTGATGAGCATCTTGCCTCAGTCCGATTACAGCATTAACTTCTCTGACTTTATATTCGCAGATCCGACCCCCAACTGGAGCAGGAACAGCAGCTTCACACCTGCAGTGCCCCAACATCAGAACGGGCATCTACAGCACCATCCACCCATGCCTCACACAGGGCATTACTGTGCGTGAATGGAAGCCATGGATGAGTGAATTGTCATAGTACAACAACATAGAGCAAAATGGTGGATGGATGGAGAAGAACACAAAAACACACAATTTGATGGTTTGTGTCATTCTCTTTCAGGGCCTGTTACCAATGAGATTGCTTTCCAGCCCCCCATATCCAACCACCCCGGTGAGTACTCCAACAGTACTACACGTCAGAGCCGTCAGCGGCGTGTAGCCCACTGACGGGACGTCGCTCGGTCTGTTCCAGCCCCAGAATACTGGTGCTCCATCGCCTACTTTGAGATGGATGTCCAGGTCGGGGAAACGTTTAAGGTGCCATCCACATGTCCGGTCGTGACTGTGGACGGCTACGTGGATCCCTCAGGGGGGGATCGCTTCTGCCTGGGCCAGCTGAGCAACGTCCACAGGACCGAGAACATCGAGAGAGCTCGGTACTCGGCTGGTGAAGCTGAAATGATGCATGAAATCACGTTGAAAGTCTAGGTGTGACAAATGCCCCCCCCCACCACCATTCTTAGGCTCCACATTGGCAAAGGCGTGCAACTGGAGTGTAAAGGTGAAGGAGACGTGTGGGTGCGCTGTCTGAGTGATCACGCAGTGTTTGTCCAGAGCTATTACCTGGACCGCGAAGCCGGACGTGCCCCCGGAGACGCCGTGCACAAGATCTACCCCAGTGCTTACATCAAGGTGAGCCGTGCTTTCACATCGAGGACCTTTGTCGCCGTCACACGCCAGCATCGACCTTTGTCCTCTGCCAGGTGTTCGACCTGCGTCAGTGCCACAGGCAGATGCAGCAACAGGCGGCGACGGCGCAGGCGGCGGCGGCTGCTCAGGCGGCAGCAGTGGCCGGGAACATTCCGGGTCCTGGCTCAGTGGGAGGCATCGCTCCAGCAATCAGTGAGTGCTTTTACCGCTGCACGTACCTGTCAACAAAGCCCATTTGTGTTATTCACAGTATCGTGCTCAGTGGGGTTTTTTGTTGATTTTCATGTTTCGCATCGTGCGAGGAATTGAATGGACAAAAAATGTAAAGAGTACGGTCACATCATTTTTTTTTCCAGCAGTATTGAAGGTTGTGCTCGCAAACGTGATGGAAAGAGAAGAGGAGCTGCTGAGTCAGTCAGCTCTGATGTGACCCATTTTGAATCACGTGTCACAAATACACCCGTGTACTCCAAAAATCACACATTTGCATCATGTCCAAGGGGCAGATTACATGGCCCTTAAAAGCGCCTTCTCAATCACTCTGTATGTGGTCAGACATTCTGGGTTTGTCCGTTTGTTCATTGCTGTCTCTTCTTCTACTGTAGGTTTGTCTGCCGCTGCAGGCATCGGGGTCGACGACCTCCGCAGGCTGTGCATCCTGCGCATGAGCTTTGTGAAAGGCTGGGGGCCGGACTATCCGCGGCAAAGCATTAAAGAGACACCGTGCTGGATCGAGATCCACTTGCATCGAGCTCTACAACTACTGGATGAGGTTCTGCACACCATGCCCATAGCTGACCCCCAACCACTCGACTGAGGGTGAAGACAAACTGCCACAGAAAAAAACAAATCTGACTCTTAATCAGCCACTCCTCATCAAGGCCTGGGGTGCTGAAGGAGGACTGCAGCCACAGGGGTGCCTAGCTGAGTACGTTGTAGGAGTAGAAGGCCGGCAGTATAGTCCAGTTTACTGCGTGAGACTTAGGACTTCTAACAGCCGAAGGAAATCTTGAGTCACACTGGTAAAACAGCTGTAGTACTCTGGAAACACGCTGGCTCACCAACTGGTCAAGGTCAAATCTCAGGCACTGAAATCAAAATACAGAAACAGAAACGTCTGTCAAATCGTGTCCGCATTGATATTAAAGATTCAAAAGGTGTGTTCATGATCCATCATTTGACATATTAAATGAAATGATTCCCAGTTGGCTGTTTCCTTTCTGTGTGCACATTTCCTATATTTAATATTTAAGACCTATTTGGTGTGAGGGAAAACCTATTTGGCTTAAAAAACAAAAAACAAACGGATAACGTGCTGAAGAAAACTAAGCGTGACTTTAGTTGGAGTATACTGCTGGTCCAGTCCTCCTTCATTGGCTCTCTGATGCTGATCTTGCTTGGTGTAAGTGGACGTGTCACCCCCCCCCCCCCCCCCCCCCCCCCCCCC
>CAAKHB010007213.1:262887-291831 GCA_901007665.1 Aeoliscus strigatus | reverse complement strand
GGGTCCATCCAAGTGCAGACAGAGACAACGCATGAAAAAACACGCAAACATTGAGACTTACAAAGAGGGTATGTGGAGAGTGAGACTGCAAAATCAGGCCAGACACGTTCAGACATGCACTCAAACAGAGGCGTAGGTGTTCCCTGTGGAACTGCAGTGGCGGATGGTCAGCGGACCGGCAGCGGGGGTCAGGATGTGCTCGGTGTGGTCCTGTGGGGGCTGGGGCAGCGAGTGGAGCACCCCTGGCTGGACCACCCCCACCACAGGGTGGGAACCGTCCTCTAGCGCCCCAACCTGAATCACCTGGATCACCTCGTGCTCCGGCTTCTCCCGCTTGGCAAGAGGCTCCCCGGACTCATCGAGGTCCTCCTCCAGATCGCTGTCCATCCCGCTGGTTTCATCTGGACCGACACATGACACAGACACTGGAACAGACGCGTTTAACTCACCGGGACAGGGAGGTCAGACGGTATGACCGACTATGACAGAACTGATGGCAAACGTGTATTAACTAAAACACTGCGTCACACACCTTTGTCAATGTTGGCAAGGGACAGAGTGTTGAGGCTGTCAAACTGAAAGAGAAAAACATCGGCACAAAGAGACTGACGTCAAAACACAAAACCTGAAACTAGAAAGCCATCTCATTACCCATCTGCGTATCGGCAGATGTTTGCATCATTGATTGTAGAGGAACACGGTAACATGGTGAAAATGGTAAACGAAAGGGTGCGGTACCTCCCCCATCACACCAATGGGCGTCTCTCCAGTGGCTTGGGCCACGCGATGCTCCACTAGGTAAAACATGTACTCGTCATACAGCAGGCGGATCAGGTGGAAGGAACCAAAGCTGGCAGCGCTGCGCAGGGTCAGGTCCCTGATCACCATAGAACTGACAGAGAGACGAGCAGAGTAAGATTGTCTGTCAGTCTGACTGATGGGTCAATGTGGGAGTTTAGGCTCCACCTGTAGAAGGACCACTTGAGCAGGAACTGACGAGCTGCTCTGGGGAAGCTGGGCCGGTGCTCGAAGGGCTTGAGAACTTGAGTGACCACGTTATCGAGCCAGGCGGCCCATTGTTCCAGAGAGCTTTGCTGCTGCAGCGTGGCCTTGAAGTCCTGCTCTAAGTGCTGAACCACGCCCTCCTCACACTGGCACACCCACGATGCCTGCTCCTGTCCGAGGCAACAACAACTGGGCGGTTCACATGTGGACATCAATCAATCAATCAAGTAAAAAGCAATAACTAAGAATAGGATAAAACGTCAATAAAAGACTCAAGACTGAAATAAGGACTGAAAGTTTGCTGAGACTAAAGTGTTCGTGACAGAAATCACGTGACGAAATGCACTCGGTTCCTCTGACCTGCACATTGACGAAGTCAACGCGGTTGAGATCGCTCAGCATCTGGTTGATCTGTGACGTGTTTTGCAACACGGCACGCGCCGCCTGAGCCAGGTGGTTCAGAGATGTGTATCTGCGCAGCGTTTGCGCAAAGGCACTGACAGCGGCAATCTATGTGAAGAAACCATCTCGTTTTAGGACATGTCATTCATTCAACCTTCTGCGGTGGATTGCAGTAAAACGCTGCCGTCGTGAACCTTAGTCTGGATCATTCTCTGGGGAATCGCATTCATGGCATTGTTGAGCCAACCTTCCAGGCTTTTGGCAAAGTTGCGAATGGCTTGAGTCAAGGCACCTAAACAGTATGACTGTGGTGAGTTAATGATGTCATGACAGTCAACAACTAAACACAAGGTGCCTCTGACTGCAGCTCACTGGGAATGGGTCTCAGAACATCAGGAATGAGGATCTCCACGAGGGCCTGGTACATTAAATGGTCACAGGTGCTCATCCACTTGAGTACGGCCTCATTTCTGCACAGCACCAACAGCTGTGAATGTGGGAGTCGCGCTTCAATCTCACTAATGTTGCTGCAGAACAATCAAAAAAAGTTCAGTTATATTAAATACTGTTCTGGTGTCAAAGTAGTGAGACGTTTAACTTTATCGTGGCTCGACCTCACCTGTTTTCTGTGATAGTGGTGCCCTCCACAGAGTCGGGGGGAGAGTACCGCCAGAATGTTTGCCAAAGCTTTTCAATCAGACCGAACTGGAGGTTGACAACTACATCCAGGATAGCCTGAGACGAATCCAGAGAACATGTGAGTGAGTCTTTTCTAGACATTCAGCTCATATATGACAGCAGTGGGTGTCCAACAGTCTCTACCGACGTCAACACTCATGACCTTTTCCAAAGTGTCCACACTGTGAGTCCCGCCAAAGTCAGAATCAGACTGCAGCGGTTTTAGAAGTAGTAAAGAGGAAAGAGACGCCATGCCACTCGGGTGTCATTCATATCAGACACAGAAAGCATGTGCGTACCTCCCACACACTATGTTCTGTCAAATAATGTGTTATATACAACAAAGGATCATCTGATCATCAGTGTGAAAGCAGAGACTGCCAACATTATGCTTATTGGGTGACCCGACACAAGTACTGGGAGTAGTCAAAAACATGACTCTTCTTCTAAAGGGCGTGATGGTCACAGCAGCCAGAAATATCTCCAGGTCATGGCAAAATACATCCAAACCTGATTCTAAAAAATGGATGGAAAATATTTATAGATAGATGCTACGATAAAAACATTGTCATTGATCTCATCAGAGCAAGAAGGAGCAGTTACATTTCTGCAAAGTGTGGAAGACCCTCGGAAGTGGACTCCAGATGAGAATGGAAATAGGGGGTGATGAAATATGGCATGTCAAGGCAGATCAATATGAAAGTGGACAGTCAGACATATTGATGAAGATGTGTCGATGAATTATACACTGGTGAGTTTCCGACAGTGAATTTCACTTAGATGCGCTGAGTGGGAAAGACAAAAAAACAAAAAAAAACCCAAAACCCTCACTAACCTCACAGTGCTCTCTGTAAAGGGACTGGAGAGCTTTCACATCGTCTGGGCTGATGTTCTCGCTGTTACTCTGTGCCAGGTCCAGCTCTATAAAGTCCGGGAGTGCCCGAGATGCATCTGTTGGCGTAATAAGATGTTAAACTTGTTGTTGATGTTGACGACTGACAGGTATTTTGCCGAAGAGAGAAGATGTGGACCTAGAAATTGCTGGTGGTGCTGGCTCTGCGCGATAACGGTCTGCTCCGCTGCACCAGGATGGTTGGGGCCTCCAGCTGAGTAGTTGTCCCCAGAGCCAGTGTCAAGCTTCTGCACCGGTTTGAACCTGAAATCACATTGCTCCCCTCAGACTCTAGGACCACGGGTTCTTTGGTTCTACTGCAGTGCTCCGTGTGTGTGTTCTACCTCTGTTTCTGCTGTACAGGCTGTTGTCTCAGTGCCATATACTGCATGTCTTCCTGGAGCCTGTTGAGCGGGGAATCTGGTTTCACACGTATACCATAGTAATGATATTTGGAGTTCCCCCTGTAATAGAGAATGAGACACACACATCCGGGCACAAAAGGTGAGGTGTGGAGAGAGGGTGACACAGGCAAGAGAGCGAGCAGGCGCAATGAAATAAGATGAAAATGAGAACTCCAGGAAAAGCGAACCTTGTGCCCAGGCGCCTTGTACGGAGTCCCATGAAGATGGAGCGGATGAGTTTGCCGAAGGAGGCTGCATTTACAGGGTCCAGTTTCTGCTCCTGGCAGTGTCGCAGATAATGATTGTAGAGGGTGGACCGTGGTAGACTGACACCCTCTGCTGTCTCGTAGTTGTCCAAAAGCCATTGGAGCTGTGAGGGAGACACGTGCGCTTTTACTGAAGAGATTCAAACGCTGGGACGCAATCACATGGAAAAGACCTCAGACCCTCAGTGTCACAGCACCGCAAAGCACTTCTAAAGCTGAAAACAATAATGATTAACCCCAGCGGAACAAAAACAAAACAGCAAGCACCACAGCAAACTGAAATTCAGAGTTGGCGAAAAGTTAAAGTCGGGGGAAGGCAAGCATTCATAAAAGCGACTTACATGGCTGTTGAGCAGTGAGCTTCGCTGACTGGATAAACCCTCTGATTTTTGGAGCGTCTCAATCGCCATTTCAATCTGATAAAGCACGAAGCACAGGACAACAAAATGTAAGAGGGGAGAAATGAAAACAAAAGCAAGAAAAAAACAAACAAAAAAAAACAGTCAACACATTAGTGGCATAAAAACAAAACTAAAAAATAGCAAAAGAAAATAGAATCTAAGGGAAAGATCCCAAAGCAAGCAGAGAAACCCAAGCAGTACAAGGTCAACATGTCGGAGGGCTGTAACAGATGAAATAATCACAGACAAAGCTGCCTGATTCCTCCCACAACCAAGTTATTAGAAATCCATCATTACAGCACAAAACCTACAATGGTGTGATTTCTCTGGACTCCACAGGAAGAATGTCGGTTATTTGTTTGTTTTTTTTTCCCAGCAGGGCTTTAGACATCATCACCGATTTCAATCCACTATGAGCTGTTTTTGCTGAGGATGGCAAATGATCTTTTTAACACAATCATCTTCTCCTTCACATAGCGATTACGTAGCGTTTGAAAAGATGTGGCGTGAATGACAGCCACATAATGTAATTACCATCCTCATCTTCATCTTCCATCACGGTCACATACGAAGAGAAGATTGCCTCACAGTTACGGACCATTGCTAGCTCTCAGGATTCTTCAAATCTTTTTATTCCCACTCTGCTCATGTTTGCACCTCCAGTTTAAACACAGAGCTTCAATGAAATTAGAATAAGGAACAAAGCCTGCGGTTACTTGAGCATTAACTATTCAGTGTCTGATCACTTAGAAGCCCAAACTAACAGTACGCTGCATAGATCAACAAGATTACTGCTGGAGATAACCCACACTGAATAAAACCATGAAGGGGGCCTGTTTTATTGCGGGTGGATGTAAGTCTTGCACACGTGACCACTATATTGACCTGAAAATATGCAACTTTTGCAGAGAAAGACTGGCATCAAACACAAGAACAACGATGCCAACAGCTAGAGGTGGTGCAGGCAAATGGATAAAATAGATTTCACAGTTACGTAGGAGAAGACAGGGGAGGGAAGCCCCATGGGTGGCTGTGGGGCACTTACAGTAGCTGGGGATGCCCGTGCAGTCTGGGTGGCGGGGTGGGGTCCAGCGTTGTCCAGGAGGTAGCCCCCAGAACTGCTGCTGATTACCTGACCCGCTGCCAGGCCCATGCTCATTCCTCCACCGCCCCCTCCTCCGTTGTTGGTCATGCCGTGAGATGTCACCACAGGGGTCACTTGCGATGAGCTCCCCTGTGTGTCGAAGTAGCTCCCACCACTGTTCTGGCTGTACAGTTGTGGCTCAGAGTACGAGTAGGTTCTTCTGTTCAGAAGAGAGGTTAGCAGTCAGTCTGTGAGCCCGAACTAGCAGAGGAAATCAAACAGACAGGAGGAAAATGATGTGAATGACTTCCAGGGATTGTTTATTTATGAGTACACTGTGATTTGGCGTAACACTGGGGAACACAGAAAATAAGACAAAATGGCTTTGGTGAGGCTTTTGGCTTACACACATTACTGGTACTCTGCTCATATGTCCAGCTGGTTGATTTGTTTGTTGTATGTTGTATTTTCAGGCACTTAGAGCAGCAGTGCTCCTAAAATGACTGACTCCACAAGCAGCTAAAAGCAAGTGTGTGTGTGTGTGTGTTTGTTTTTGTGAATCACTTTAGGACAAACACCCAGTGTGTGTGTGTGTGTGTGTGTGTGTGTGTGTGTGTCAATGTCACCCCCATTTTTCAGGCCCGAGAGGTACATGCCTCGGCTTTGGCACTTAAAAGACAGGCCTACTTCTGGTCATGTTCAGATGTTTGTAGGCGACTGAACACAAATGGCACACTTGTCATAAGAGGAAAAGAAAAGAGAAAGAAAAAGGAATGTGCTCCCACCAGCATCATGTGGTTTTGACATGAATGATGGTGTGAAGAGTCTTAAGTGGAGACAGCAGACTGCAGCCATGTAGTGCTAATATTTGTAGAGTGGTGTAGGAGCGGGGCTGGGTACTACAGACTCACTCACATGTCGCCATTGGTGTAGACACCACTGTTTTCTTCCACATACTGCACCTGTGCTGGGTAAACATGCTGAACCTGTTGAACAGTCTGTGCCTGGGAGGACAAATCGCAGGGGGTAGGAAATTCATTATTAAGAAACACATTCTGAGACAGAGGCATACTACGGCAGCTACTCTGTGCACAGGGAGCACGCAAGACGCACAACACCAGCAGGCTGGAGGTACCTGTTGCTGAACAGGCAGCTGCTGGGTGGAGCCGGTGGGCTGGACAGGCACGGTGGTCTGAATAGGGACGGTGGAGGTGGAATCTGCGCCTGCTTCAGGGGTCTGCATGGCGCCTAAATAAGAGAAATTGTCATCAATTGCTAAAAAAAAAAAAAAATCAAAAACAGTGGTCAGTTAAGGACTAAGTGGCCAAACAACTCACTTTAGTTCCAGTGACAGGGGTGTGTTGTTATGGTCATTGGGTGAAACTCCACTCTGCACCTACCAGTTACCTACCAGTGCTTCTTATGCTGATTGAAAGCATTCCCACCTAAGTATCTGTTTGATGCTCAGTGTACTAAGAGCCTCATGCATCAGTGACACGCAGTCTTGTCTCCGCAGCCATAAAACGGGTTAATATTTAACAAACTCCAAATAGATGCTGCTTCATGTCGCCGTTGGATTTACAGGTTTTATGAGGTAAACTCCTCAACGGAAACCGGCAGGATTTATTAAGTGTTTTTCATTTCAGCAACAGCAAATTCAGCTTTATGTCTGCTGTGCTACTGACTAGTCAGTGCTTATGGTATGTACTGTTAACATGTGGATAAGAGTGAGAATGTTGTGTTTGTGTGTTAATAATAGTATATCATCACATGACACTCATTTCTTCCAGGGGAAAGCCACCTCCTCCCCACCAGTTTCCATGAACAAACCTCTCTTGGTTAATTAAGTTGGGTTTCCTTACAGATTAGAATCTCTCCAGGGGCAGCTTGCTTCCTCCCTTTATCTTCAATATCATACCGGCATTTTCTTGTATTTTATTGCCTTTTTTTCTACAATTAGAGTTGGACAGGGAAACCTCAAACTTCAACCACCGAGATGAGTTATTCTTTCCTGTGGCAAAGAATAGAAAAGCAGAGGAATATATCTTTTCTTCAGACGTGCAGAGATGTCTGACGTTTATTAACATTGAGTGTTGTGCATGGCTATTTTAAACAGCGTGGGGAGGCTGATTGTGTATCTACTTTCACTGTTGCCCTATAATCTTAACTACATATCAGTTTTAGTGAAACAACAGAGTTTGTTAAAGTAAAGTGACGGAAATTCAAACCAAACGTCTTTAAAGTTACATATTATGTAATTGAGCTTTCCTTAATTTAACACTAATAAACTCACTTTCCACTAAAAACGCTTTCTAGAGCACATTACAGTTCAAATGTCTATTTTTCTTTGATTCAACGCTGAGATCACACCAAAAAGCAACCTCTCAAATAGCAGTGATCGATATACATACTAGAACACACAAGAAAATCGTTCCCTCCAAGGTGTCAAAGAGGAATTAGTAAGCTGCTGAAGTCTATGGCCTTCACTGAGCCCGCCTCAACGTGGAAATGGGCCCCTGCATCACAGCACACTTCTTGCCTCACCCAAACCGCCTCCACAAACACACACATAAACACACGCACTGACACACCTTCTGCCTCACCATTCAGGCACTCCCTTGTGGCCCACTTAAATGCTGTGCTCCACCGAGCAAGTGCAAGCCCTACAAAGACACAGAGGAACAAAAGCCACTAAGGAGGGCGACATTTTGCCCTGAGTCCCCCCCATGCCTTATACTAGAATTAAAAAACAGAACATGTTGAGCTTCTCAGAAAATACCCAGAACACTAATTCTTTGCTGATTGACATTTACGTTAGATTAGTTAACAGCTGCTGAACGAGGCTGGAAAATATACCATGACATTCAGTACACAGCGGCAAGTGGAGGGTGGGCAAAATGACGAGAGTTTTGTTCATATATTCGGTGTGATTTACTCATTGCACTGGTACCACTGAAAACCAAATGAAAATGAATGAAATAAACATCACAAATCATCACACAGCCACCAAAAGGGGCTATGATACATATTCCAAATAAAAAGAAACAAAAGGCCTTTTAGTGTCTGTGGTTCATTAAAAATATAGAAATATGCTTGAAAGCTGGGGCCAACAAAAACATGTTGTAGTCTGCTGTGAACATGGATGTCTGAATAACTGAATAAATCAACCCCTCTTTTACTGATTGGAAATGCAACAGGATCCAGGCAGCAGGTGGCATGGTACTATTTCTGCCCTACCAGACGTCAGGTAAGGGGTAACATGATCTGATAACTAGCAGTTCCCAACTCTCTGTGTGTGTGTGTGTGTGTGTGTGTGTGTGTAATAACACAGGGAAGGGTGTCTGTGCATATGTCCATATTTTAGGTTGTATATGCCAGCGGATCAATATCTTCATTATTTTACACTGCTGGTACTTAAATATATTGTAATTGCTCTGAATCGTTCAGGTGCTGGTGGGTATTGACAAAGCAGGTCTGACTGCAGGTCTGCAACAGAGTGTCACAGATATGATGGCGGACAATTGGTTTATTTGTGAATACCTGTTATTTCATGGCATGGAATTGTGGGTGGTCCCCCTGCTGCAGGAGGTGCACCTGTCCTCCTCTCATCTGCCTGTTTCCCTAATGGGAATCAGAGGCAGCAGCTGCACAGGAGACCCAGTGGACAGAAACATAATTGGGATGCAACATTAAGAAAGCCCAGCCCCTTCCTACTCTACCCACCTGCATGATTTCGGAATCCCTAATATGCAACTTTTACCATTGTGTTTTGTGGCAGGAGACGTCGTATTTCAAATTTCTGGCACATTCAGGACTTTCTAAATGACAAGCATCTTTCCAAAGTGCCCATGTATTCTTTTCCGAAACACATAAGCGTGTACTACACGTATTACAGTTTAGAAAACCCCCCCACAAAATGTGGCTAAATTCTTCATTGGTTTATCATTTTAAAGTATAGAAGAGTTAGAAGATACAGCCTGACGATTACGAGCCTGTTCATCAGACGTGCAAGGCACACTGGCCGTATCGGTGTAAAATTTTCTATTGACATTAAAAGTCATTTTAAAAAACGGACAGGTGTTCTCTTTTAAGCTCTCTACAATCAAACGTGGATTATCAGTTAGTCGTGGCCATCTGATGCCACAAAGAGGGCAGGTGGAAAGCTAGCGAAGCTATCTCGCTCCCTAAGACAAAAGGGAAAGTAATGGCTTAGCTATTATCAATGGCAGTTAGTGGCTGGAAAGCTAGCTCAAAGCACTTTCCCATGCTTATCCACGCTTTTAATTGTGCTAGACGGACACGATTTAAACCTCAAGTAATACAGACTTGCGATTTTCGTGCAACACAACCTCAAAGGAGACACCAATGGGCACTGGAAGAAGGCAACGCTCCCGTTAGCAACTTAGCAACAACAGACACCTGCTCCAGCTGACGAGCTAGCATCAGAGACTAGCCCACAACTGCGCTACCACTCAAACACTGGAAGTTTAAACTAATTCACGGTAAACCGGTTTTCTACCAAAGTCATCATATCTGCAACGAAAAACCCAGAGAGAGAAACCAACATGACCCCCCCCACCAACCCCCTCCACAGCTGTGCACACAGCCTTATCTACAGGCAACGTTAGCAAAGGAGGCTAACACGTTACAAAGAAACACCCTCGCTAGCAAACTGCTCCAGCTCTCCACCGAGCCGTCAGTCAGCACCGGACAAAACACAAACCAGCACATTCACAGCTCTCTCTTTCAAAAACCTCCCTGGACGAAGAGAAACGCGCTGGCTGAAAATATGAAAGAACTTGTTCAAACCTGAGCTGTGGACTGGTTGATGAATATGAGGATGGTGGAGGAGGTGGTAATGATGAAGCGAGAGGTTGTTGTTGGTGGGTTACAGTCGCCAGGACTACGGTGACTATGGCGCTGCCTCACTGGGCAACAGTTGCTATAAAACTCACCGGGAGGTGGGAGGAGATTGAAATCATGCATTCTCAACACAATTAATAACATGTCAACAATCGGACTTTTTGACAACATTGACGAAGTGGTTCCATGTCAAGTCAGATTTATGAAATAAGTGATTTCCAAACAGCCAGTTTCTAGCAGATGCTGCAGGTTGTCTCATCTGTCTCATGCCTGTTTATATTTCTCTTGACTTTCTTTTTTTAGGTCATATTAAATGAATGTCCATAGTTAAACTATTGCACCAAAGACATAGTGTCGAAACTTTGGACATAATGAATCTGTAATTGCGTCAAAAAATCTGTAAAAATCATCACATAATGAAAGATGGATAATCATCTTAACAAAATCAAGATAGGCTGTATGCTCACTACCTGGAAAACGGAGCTGCATATTCATGCTAATAGAAAGGTATGAATATCTGTAACTGGCCTGACTGCTCTCTCTCTCTCTCTCTGTGTGTGTGTGTTTGTGTGTGTGTGTATTTCTAACCACAAGTGTGTCCAAGCATATGTGTTATTTACTATACCAGATGGCTGGATAGGCCCAGGGTAAATGTCAATCTCAGTTGTTCCTCCTCTGCGCTACGAATATACAGTACATTAGCAATAATATACTCTATTGCTCTAAAAACCCTGCACATTAATGCAGCCTTCTTTTTTAACTTATAAAACGCTGCATGTTTAACCTTAGCAAAGAGGTTTTATTCTTTTTTTGCAGTTTGTTTACAGTACTTGTTGCAGAAGTGTACAAATTGTACAAATTCAAGCTTTCTGGAGAAAATCCTGGTAGTCGTTTTATAGTCCAGTAAGAGACACACACTGCCACACCATTTTAAATGTTAACAGCTGTTCTTTTACTGATGTGTTTTTTCAGGGATTTCTTTTTCAGAAGATGGTTTGGAACAGAAGAATTTAAAGTACAGAGCGAAGCTTCAAATATAAAAATGCAATCAATAAAATCTAAAATATTTCTAACCCTTTTTTTAATATGTCCGGGTGAATACGATAGCTGTGGACTCGCTGTTAAAAAAGAATGCTGTTGTCCTTAGTAGAGAGGTCTGTACTTTCCCAGTGCACTTGTAGTATGTTCAGAAATTCTAACCACACCACAATTATGAGAAAAAAAGTCACTACACATGCCCAGAAGGTGTATTAAGCAGACACTTTTTGGAAAAAATGTTGTTGCTAAGCAACTACTGAAACTCCCATCTAAGGCATGATACTCTTTACAAAAAGAATTATTTCAAAGTTAAACAGTTTGTCCTTTCAAAAAAGAAAGACACACTGCTAGGAAGACTGGTGCCTGCAGGACTGGTAGGAGGCTTTTGAAAATGAAATGAAAACAAAAAACAACAGACGGTACAAATTATTTACTTATATCTTATATCTTGCCCAATTACAACAAATCTTGCATATCACGCTCATAGTTTTACTAAAAAATAGAAAATAATTTGGTGTACACTTGACGCTTGCTTGTGTTTGCCTGCAATAGCTGCAGTAATAAGTATTAATTGTACTAACAAGAAAACAATAGATATGAACAGCAGTAGGATGTTATTATAAAAAAATGTGTGCATCTATTGATGAATGGATAAATGTCAAGTCAATTGTCAGCAATAAATTAAAAGAACCAAAACCAGTGGTATTGTCTCCAGCACAAACATGCTTCATGTTCTACAGGAGCACATAATGAAAGAACAGCATATGTCTATGAACACTGCAGTGAAATAGTAAGTCTGTCTTGTTACTATAGTTACATAGCCAAGGTTCTAAGAAAAAACCTTGGTAAATGATCTATGGCATACTTGGCTTTGATTGCAGTGAATAATATTCTGTGAGAATTTGAAGTTCACACTACTGATAGACAGATACCTTTACAGAGATCCAGTTGATGGGAGAGACAAAAATAACTCAGAGTCTACTTGTTCATCATGTCTTGTAGGCTTTAAAAAAAAAAAAAAAAAGAAGAAGCTGCTTCCAGGTAGCTTTGACTGACGGTGTAGTGCAAAGGAGACAATCGCCTGAACAAGTTGTATCAGCCCTCTGTATAGATGCAGGCGTCTGCTGTGCTGAAGAAGTCTGCTACCCCCTCTTGACTGGAGGCCACATCCTGAGTTTGGACTTCAAATCCTAAAGACGCATACACACACACACGTAGAGAAGACACAGACGCATGAGTGCAGCACACGAGTTGCGAAGTTCGATGTCTATTAAGTCGTCCTGTGTGGAGCATATTTCTTAAGACTGCATTTCCATTACCTGTGAAGGAAAGAGCTGTGATGGCCCCTCCACCAGGTGAGATGAGGCTGTCGCCAAACGCATCACCTTGGATCATGTGACTCAAACTGGTCGCTGCTGTGATCCCAGCATAGTGCGGAGGAGAACATAACAACTTCATCTGCCCTAAGAGCGCTAAAGTGTAAATAAGATAGGCTCACCTTTAGTCTTGCCACAACAAATGAGTCCATAAATGATACATTATTGAAATAAAAAAGCAGCTTTCTACTCCCTTACATTTCCAATCCCATCTTTATCTCAGCCCAGAACTCAAACTGAATTATGTGTGTTTGAAATCCCTGTCAACATCAACTTGTCTGTCAAATGTAAGGGGGGAAGAGGAGGTATTCATCTGAAGGTACACAGAGAGGAGCAGACAGAATCTGTTAAACGTGCTACATGTCACAAAGATATACTGCTTGAGTAATTATAGTCCATGTGAGAAAGTCTGTTCAAACAGATCACAGTCTGTCAAACCACCCACACGTTTACTAATAGGCTCTTCACACGTGAAACTAACATTGTAAACTTTTGCAGAGGAACGCCCCCCTTCGGCACAAAGCTATTCTTTACAAGCTGTGTTTACATATTTTGTGTGACTATTAAAATGAACCCTGACAACCCACTGATGAGACACTGCGGACTACCTAGGTTGTGATCTGCTAGATCCGGCGGCTGAATAGATGGCTCCAGATCTCGTTTGTTTCGAAGGGAGGTCCCAATGGGAGGATGGGGGAGGCTGGTGGAAGAGGGTGGGTCCCTGTGGAATAGTTGGTGAGGGGAGGGATCAACAAACCTGAAATATTTCAGAGTTAAGTAAATACCCTATGATTATTGAAAACCAACATATATGTGTGTATATATGTTTCCAGTGCATGATATATGATATATGATTTTCTGCTTAAGAAATAAAAGACAATGTTAATTTGATCAGACAATCAAAACAGCAAAAAGATGAAAAAATTCACTCATCACATTCCACTGACTGTCACATTTAAAGATCACAAACTGCACCAGCCAGCAACCCATAAATAAATTATAACAAATGAAATATAAAAAAAAAAAATGTTGCAAATGTATTCCAACATCTGTTGTCTTTCCAGCTCACCACCATTTGCCACAGTTTCACACAGACACCGTTAAGCAGCAAATAAAGCATGAACAAATCTATCCTGAGGTCTTGGCAGGGTCGCGTTATCAAACAGTTGAATCACATGTAAATGTCTTTACGGGGAAACAGGACATGTTTTGTCTGACTCTGACATGATGGACAGTGGCACTCATTTATAATGACAATAACCATAAAAGGTGTGATCTGTGCTACGATATTGGTCAGGAATTGTTGGTTCATTGCCACAAAGCTGATTACATTCTTGATGCTAAACATGATCTGAAGAACCTGCATACAAACCAATACTATTTTTTTCAATTCAGCTAGAAATTTCATTGCAAGAGCAATTCATTTCAGAGCAATTCATGCTGCCTGTATCTTTATTGTACCTACCTAAAATGACCCAAACCACTGTAGTGCATTATTTGAGCCCCTGTTAAAACTATTTCTTTTGCATCCGGTCATGACAACACTTTGAAGGCAGTCCTTTCAGAATCACCAAACTGTGATGTACAGAGGACTATTCCAGTTCTATTCTATCTAAATATTTTTCAGTGGGCATGGCAGCTGACACCCCCGCTGGGACATTCGTCCCAGTAAGACATTTGCCTGTCTACTTGCCAACAACGAGAATATTAAAGGAGCCAAAGTTACTGACAATACACGAGGACTCGGATGGGAACTGAAACGCAATCTGAGAGAGGTGTACAGAAAACGGCAACAAAGATTTTACAATCGATTTAACATGTAGAGAATCAGAATCCCTGCATCTCTTTTCCCCCTCCGGACTTTAAATAGTATTTTTTAGATTTTATGATTCACTTATTGAATTCCTTAACAGCTCTTGTCGGTGGCTATAGCATCCATTAATACCGGTGTTCAAGACCAATGAGGCAAGGCGATGTCTGCTTTCACAGGCCAATTGTCTTCCACGAATCCTGCAGCGAATGCTTTGGCCTACTGCTGATATGAGAACAATCACAGCCAGTGAGGAGCTGTGAGCATCTGGCTGCATGGAGCGACAGAAATCCTTTATCACATGCTTTGAAGTGTAGAGACGAAGGGAGGTTTTCCAATGGGTTGAGCGCACAAATGCGTTTCTGCCTATCTTCATCCTCATAAAGCTTCTTCTCAAACGCACACACACACTTTAGATACACAAAAAGCATCAAGAACAGCACTTTCTTTGTAAGCGATCATCTAATTATGAGCTTAAGCTTAAAGCTTCATGCCATCCTTGTGCTGTGTGAAGCGTTTTCAGTGAGAGATGGTTAACGGACTATCTGCTCCAACATAAGTAGAAAATGTGAAAATAACGATTGACTTGCTGAGAAGAGCAAACTGCCCGGAACTGTTGCTTGTACATTTGTGGAATTCACAATATCTTTTACATTCTGTGCTCGAGCAAACATTTCATGTAATGAGCACAGTTATAACACTGTGCATGTGCACATAAAACAGCCAAGAGATGACCAGTCAAATTTATATATATATAAACAAAACAACAACAACTCTTCCTTCCCACGGTTAAATCCACAGTACCTGAAATTATCCTGTAATGAGCACAAGCGAGCCAAATGAGGATTGGTGGAGTCTTGTCCCTGTGCAACAGCTGAGGAACAGGTAAAACAGACACTTGAGGGCCATTTGCTGCAGCCTGAATCTAATGGGTCAGCCTGTTGATATCGTATAGGAATATATGTTTGAGATTCAACTTACCAGGGTATGGCTCATGAGATGCACTCCGTTTTAAGGTGTTGTCAGTCCTCGCCAGAGGAGAAAGGCTGCTTTGCAGAGGGTGGATGGTTAAGCAGTCTGTCAGCGAGTCCTCGGTCATATCAGCAGTGGGCTTCATCTAGAAACATTAGACAAAAGCATTGACAGAAATTATCTTTGTATCAGTTGAATAAACTTTCAATCTGAATGCAAATTTAAATGAAAAATAGTCATATACACAAGAATATAAAAACACCTCAAAATAGCTCTGATTGCACAAGATGCTGCAGTGTGCAAAGAGAGAAATATAACAAATCATATACAATCTAAATTACAACAGGCATCTGCCCTTCAGGTTTTTTGATAAAACAACTGTGCATGTGGGAGGATTCATGAATATCATAAAAAAAAAACACAGTTTTTTGTAACAACTTCTGCCTCTGTATCTATGGAGACTTAACCCCAGTAAGAGTTACAGACTATAAATGTCACACGACTACTTTCTTATGTGAAACAGTAATGAGTCTCTGCACATGGGAAATAAAGGTGGTCAGAATAGAACCAGTATATGAGAACCAATGTAATGATGTGTGTGCCTCATCTGGATATTTTCATCTGGCAGCAGTGGTCAAGGTAAATCAACACATCATCATACATACACAATACACAATTATACAGACAGCTGTAATGTATGTTTGTAATGGGAAGTGATGTTGTGTACTTGTACATATTCTCCTTTAATCAGATGCGTTGTGCTGCAGTTTGTTGACACGTGCCTCCACTCATTTACCTTCTTCCGTAACTGTCTCTCTTTAGTAGAATGAGACTTCACATGTTTCCTCAGGGAGCTGGGGTCGGTGTAACGCTTTGCACAGCCGGGCACCTGGCACGCGTACGGCTTCTGTACGGCCACAGATGAACATGAAAAGTCCAAGCTCTGAAGTCCCATTGAGGATATAACGGCTGAGTGGAGCGCTCACTCACTGTGTCCAGGTGTGTGCGCTGGTGTTTGGCTCTGTCACTGGAGTTGCTGAAAGCCTTGTGGCACCCAGGGTGCTGACACAGGTAGGGTTTCTCCCCAGTGTGGCTACGCAGATGGATCTTCAGGTTCTCTAGGCGAGAAAAAGCCTTCGAACAGCCGTCGAACTGTAACCACACGTTCGAACAGAAAAACCTTGTCATTAAGACTGAAATGACTCGTGCTAGATGCTCATCACTGGTTTTGTGACGGGCAGGTACACAATGAACAGTGACGCCCAATTAGAAACTATTTTAACTATATATAATATACCATATATACAGTACATGTCTGTCCCAGGGTGAGAGATCCCTCTCTTTGCAGCTCTTCCTGAGTTTTTTTCCCCCGTTAAAGTTTTTTTTTTTTTTGGCAGTTTAACGTCACCCTGATTGAGGCTCTAAGGACAGAGCGTGGTTTATTGACGATTATACTTTGTGATGTTGGGCTATACAAATAAAATTGAAGTGTGAATGGGCGGAGAAAGCAGCCAGCAGGGGTCAGTGTTTATACATTTATCCACGGACTGTATCCTTAATGCTGTGAACTTGCATCGCCTTGACACCTTGTTTTATAAGTAGACAGCAATCATCTCCTTATAATATATCATTAATGTCGCATTTGCACTGCATTTTTTTCCATAAAAGCATTATGTCAGAAACACCTCACGCTCTCATCTGTGACAATACGGCAAAGGTGGGATACAGACTTGACAAAATACTGCTTTTTGCAGAATCATGCACCCACGGTGACTTCACCACCAAAATATGTGAATCATCCTGGTAAGAAGAACTCTCCTTCTTCCTGTTCACAGGGGGTTGGAATGTCCTTACTAAGCCTTATGGAGAAAACACACAGACCATGTCACATTGTTATTCCTGCTCTGAAACTGAATTCCTCGCATACTGATACCTCTCAGTCATCACTTTGTTTTCCTCCCCATTTATTGCCCGCTTA
The DNA here is from genome assembly GCA_901007665.1 of Aeoliscus strigatus. NCBI lineage: Eukaryota > Metazoa > Chordata > Actinopteri > Syngnathiformes > Centriscidae > Aeoliscus > Aeoliscus strigatus. The sequence continues at coordinate 274,662 of CAAKHB010007213.1, read as the reverse complement.
TAGCATTCTTGTGCGTTCTACATAAACAAAAGAAATCCATCCTGCCATGGAAATGGAACATGAAATTATGATTAATTTTCCTGCTCAACAAGGATTTATATTTAAAAAGACTTCAAATGTATCATGTTGTTTTCTTCACCACAATTGAATAAGATAGAGTTTGATCACAGTAAAGCAACAAATTATAACGGCTTCCCAAGCATGGGAGTGAAACTTCAATTCTGTTCTAGTGAATACTTTTTCATATTGGGACACACAAAGTCAACAGTTTCCATAAAGGATGAAAAAGAAGAGTTGGTAACAGACAAAGATTGTTGTTTCTTATCAGTCAAGTGGGGACGAGCATCAAGAATCAACAGAAGTCCAGGACTAACCAGAGGTAACTGCGTCTCTGTCTAATGAGGCTTTCAGACAGCACCAAGGTCTTTTTAGTTGGTCGTGAGGGAAAATAATGTGACATGGCTCCTTGGCGAAGATCAGTGTTGCAGCCAGCTTCTGTCAGGTCCTGGCAAGATCTCATGCCCTTGCTGAACAATGACAGCTGCTGCTGTCTGTGCCAGTAGAGTCTGTCTCATGCCAGTCTGATGCTGAGGTCACTTCATTGTGGACGCCATTTTTACCTGGTTCATATATATACATATATATAAATGAAATAAAAAAAAACTACTAAAATTCAATTTGTGAAGGCTGGCTGTACTTGTGTTCAAGAGAGTCAAACTACAAGGTCATCACATAATTACAAATGTTTTATGAAATATGACACATGATGCAAATATCGCCCTACTCTCATTGATGATACTGGGTGTTATCAATCAGTCATTTCAAATCATTTCAAATGATGTCAAAATGATAATAAACAGAACTTAATCCATCATTACAACTCAAATTCATTCTGTAAATATTTTGGGAGATTTTGGAGGAGAAAATAGACCTAAGAGTCAAGCCAACGAGATGCATGTGGACACTACCTGGGGGTTCCTAGAGATGGTGAAATGGAAAAAGAGCTGCGTTAAATAAAAGATAGATTTTAACATGCGGACTCCAAATAGCAATCCAAATATGTTGTTTCGGTTCAAACACGTAACTCACAGTGACAGACTGGCGAGTTGAGTCTATGTTAACAAACTGCTCAAACATCATCAAACACATGGTGCAGTGACAGGTACAGGTCCGGGCCTGCCCTGTGTGTTCGCTGTGTAACGAGAGCTGCCTCATTGTTCTGCTGCTGGCTTGTTCTTCACTTATGATGCGTCGCTTTATTCACCTGCCATTCATTTCCACATCTTTTTTTTCCTCTTGAAAAGGCAGATGCTTTCAACTGATGCTAAACCCAATTTCAAAGAGTAACTTCTGAGATTCCGAATTGGAACATTACCACCACATCCAGATTGACCTTTCAATGTCAGTGGCGTTGAGTAATCAAATGCACACCCCCTGCTAGGCCTGTGAAAATGTAACGTGAGAAAAAGTCTGCAGCCGTGACATAAAGTTTGGATTTGAGCTGTGGAAAAGAGGAAAATAACCATCAAAATCATCAAACTGCTTGGGGAGATGAGAGCTAATTTGAATATGGCAGCCAGAAGAAATCCTGTTTTTGGCAGTGTGCTGTAACCATGAACACTTTCTTCATTATTGAATGATTAAATGGTGCACAGACCCATCCAGCGCTTGTAGCCCCCATGGCAACAGAGCTGGCTGCAGCTAATGAGTGAGTATTTTAGAACAAAAGGTCGACTGCAGGTATGCGTGGTGTTAATATGTGACTAGCTGAAAGCAGGAACGGGACACATGTCTTGCCGGAGGTCTGTCCACTACTCATCTAATCCCAGATATCGTTGGTTGTGCACATGGGAGAGACGTCTACAATCCAGGGTTCTCTACATTCTTGATAAGTTATCGGTAATAAAAAAAAATAAGGTAATACACTGAAACATATCTAACTGAAAGAAACCCTTTATCTTCCTATAACAAGGCTACTTAGTTCATCAGCTGATGGATGAATGCCAGCTCTTTGGCCACAGACAGAGACGTGTGGAGAGTCAGACTGTGGGGCATCGCATTCCCAGAACGATGGCCAAGTTTGTCAGTCGGTGGCCTGGCAAGCCCCCTACAGCTGACAGGCCCAGTAGCTACTAGAGATCCATGCTGCCATGCCAAATCTAACGTGTTGGACTTTCTTTGTGCTGATTTGATAACAACATAATTGAGTTTGCGCCCATGTCAGTTATCACAGATCTGCTAATTACTCTGTGGGTAAAGTTAAAAGTGGCGATGCTATTGTTCTCATCTAACAATTTCGTCTTGTGCCACAGGCTTGAAAGCTGTGTAACTACAGGCTCTGGGTTTAAACTGAACCCAGTTAGACCCTGACATACATGCTCTGACTACATACACTCAGCTTTCTCACAAATGATTAAAAAAAAAAAATAAAAAATACACATTTGATGGGGAGGTTTGCTCTCTGTGTGTCAGAGTCATAATATCCATACTGTAGCTCACATGCATGAAAAGAGACACTGTAGTAATTATAACATGGTGTACCGTGCACTTGTTGGGTTTCTCTCCCGAATGAACCCTCATGTGGATAAGAAGCTTGTATCGGGCGTTGAAGGTCTTGAAGTTACGTGGGCAGCCCTGCCAGTAACAGGTGAAATCCTCAGCCTTCCTCTGGTCCACATGTAGCTTCTCTATGTGCCTCACCAGCTCCTCCTTTTGGTCATAGACTGCTCTGCAGTCCAGCCACATGCAGCAGTGGGCCCCATAGTCCTCCAGCTCGCCGTCTTCTTCCTCCAGCATTGGAACCTGTGGTGAGAAGCTGACCCCGTACCTGGGAGGAACCACGTGAGTTTGGGTGAGAGGGTCCTGAGTCTTGTGTCTGCAGTGACTTCTGGGAAAGTGGATGTGTTGGTGGTGGGAGTGGTAGGGTGGTGGTGGCCCCTGGGGAGTCACATCCTCTTGGACACCAGTGAACACGGTTGGCTGTAACTGCAGAGGGGGCACCATGTTGTTGGTGGTTGTACATTCTGATGTCTTCTCCAGTATGTCACTATCCTCTGGAAGGCACTGCTGCTCCACCATCATATTAGCCATCTGACTCTCCAGACCCCCTCCCTCTTCCACCAGCTTCATACGAATACACTCTTCCTGAGGGTTCACATCCTGGAAAGAGCCTTGCAGCATGCAGGGATGAACCTGGGGGATGCAGCGGCCTCTCACACCCAGGAAGTGACCATAACCTTCAGACTGGACAGGCGAGAGTGTGGGGTGGGAGGCCGGGGAGAAGCGGGGCCCGTTGATATAAGCCACAAGTGAGGTAGGCGACGTGCGTATGACGGAGTTGAAATCAATGCCCATGACATCTGACAAGGGCGACATGGAGAGAGCTCTCTTCTTAGCGTGAGACTGTCGCGGGCTTCCAGCATCGCCTGCAAAAAGGTACGAGGGCAGGGAGGCCGAGGTACTCGTGCCACCTGATATGGTCGTGCCGGACATGAGCGTGCTGGGGGAGAGGCAGAGCTGCTCACCGCCCTCGCCGGCCTGGGTGGGGCATGAAGTTAGTCCGAGTGGAGGAAGGACACGGTAGCCAAACGGCCAGTCGTGTCTGCCACTGAACACCGACTGGGTTTCAAACAGACTGAGGGTGGTGGACGCCAGAGACTCTCTAGACAGTAAGGACCTGAAACAGATTGTTGATACATTGGAGTGACGCTCCTTGCGTACAGCCTGCTCATTGTCACAGAGCGTTATTGATATTGCCCACCTGGCATCGGTGTAGGGGATCTGCACACCATGCGGATGTGATGGAGGAAGAGACGCCGCAGGCCCCGGAGTGTACGGATGACCAGCGACAGCAGTCGTAGGACCACTCTTCACTGTCAGGTTGGCACCAGCTGGCTGGCCGAATACTGATATGTTAGGCCTGGACACCGAGCAACCTGCCAGGCACGGGCCCCAAAATGAATCCACAAATTATCCATGGGGTAGATGCCCCATTGCAATGACATGTATCCAAACAAACATCTAAACAAAGACAAATCGACCCGCAAATGCATCACCTTCAGCACTGATTTAACAACGTTTCTACAGTAGACTGTGTAATTTCTCATGCCGACTTGAGCAGACACTTTCTGCTCTGTTAATCACTAATGAACCTTTCAGCTCCCTCCGTTTTCCCTCTGTAGAAAATGTAGGGACCAGCTTTATGCTTGGTTAATTATCAATACATGGAAGAACAACAAGTCTGGTAAGACACCTGCAGGGAGGAGCATGACAATAACAATGACTGAGGTAATCTGTTGTGGTTTTGGTCAAGCTGAGAAATCTGTATATGATTTGGTATGATTAGATTTTAACGACCGTGTGTCCCCCTGTCTCAGTTAGGTTCCGACCGGCAGACTTCAGAATTTTTTCCAACAACTTCAGAATTTTTTGACAACTTCTGTTTTTACCTTGTAGGCCGTTGTTAGAAGAGCTGAACTGTGTCATTGCGCTTGGAGGAGAAAGAGCAGGCTCTTGCCGGTGTGGCTCGGCGAGGTGATTCCCGTTAATCAACACTTTTCTGCGGAGGCTCATGGTGGGCATGGCGGCGTAGCTTTCGTTATGTTTTCCGGAGGCTAATGAGTGGACCGGCGCTCTCTTCACTTTCTCTGTGGCCGAGGAGAAACCCAGACTGGCCCGCTCACTGGGCCCCCTGAGCGGTGGGGAGACGTTACATGGAGATGCCACGAGCTGACCACCCTTTCCAGTCATGGCTGACGCAGAGTCCTCAGAAACCCATGACAAAGTCAAATTAAAGCGTCTTGACACAGGATAGGGCAGTTTGAGGCTTGAACCCAGGAGGTGAAGAAGAATTTTCACAGAACAGAAAAAGTAAACAAACTTTGTTCTTCACTCCATGGATGCATAACAACCACACCAGAGTTAGAAAACTGCAGTATTTTCCTACATTTACAGTCACAGTAAGCGGTTTGGACACACTTTCTCATTCTAGAGATGGTGTGTCCAAACTATTGACACACAAAAAATCCTCACACAAAAGCATACTGGACCAAATTTAAATGATCAGCATGATAACATGTTTTAGACAGTCGACATAAAACACACTGAAAATAGTATCAAATGCAAATAGTCTGTCTGAATAGTAGGAAGACAAGTTGTAAAAAGTGACAAGAGAGGACTATTTCCAGATAAACGTGTTACATAGTCACTCACCTGTTGTCGCCTGAATGGTCATATGGTGGAGGTGTCGTGGCGCTGTGAGTGTGTGAGCAGATCAACAGTTGTGTCAGTTGGAGATGGGTGTGCTCTGCACAGCCCCGTCCAGCCTGGTTGCTGGGGAATCTCCGCAGCGTCACTTTTCAGTCTCCAGGAACTTACTTTCCCCTGAATTCACGTCTGTTCTTGACCCCATTTTATGATGATCATCTCAAACCAAGCGCGATTAAAAGTTCTGTGCGCCCTTGGCTACGCGGGCGCGCGCGTAGTCGTCAGTCTTCCAGCGCGCGCCCGATCATGTGGCCAGTTTCAATGTTTAATTAATCCAAGCAACACATTCATGTGCTTTTGTCAAATTAATTACATGCAAATTCAACATGCCATCATGTGACGTCCTTTCTACTAATTGTTAGAGTAAAAATAGCACATGACAAAAAAACAAAAAAAAAAATTCTACAGGCTGTTTGCTGAGAGTGCAGTTTGAGAAATGACATTTGAAGGTAAAATGAACGAGTCACATCAAGTCACAGATTGTCACACACAGTATGCGACATGTCGCACAGTAGATCTGAAGACCAGAGGTCAAATGGAGCGCAGTCAGGGATTTGCAGAAACAAATATAATGTTGCTCTAAAAAGATGAATAATGTCTTCACCATATTACAATACCCGTTAGAAGATATTTGACTATAAAGCTTTGCTTTTCTTTCTCTGTAAGTAGTGTAATGCAGGATAATAATGATAATGATACTACATGTGAAATGTAAATTAAACAATAGACTGTGTGTGTATTGGTCAACAGTACACTTCATACAAGGTAGTGATAATAAGTAGTTTTATGAATACAATAATGCCATAGGACATCATTTTTATGTCAATATATATTGTGTGTGGGATGTGGTGGCTCCCCATATATGCTATAAGTACCACTTTCGTACTGATAGAGTGAATGGGTTATGTAAAAGCAACTTTCATTTATATAACCTAATTACATGCTCATTGAAAACAGCACTTAAAATGAATTAATTCAGATGGTTAATTCTGTGATTATTGCACCTCATTAAAACATATTCCCTCATAAAAATATGAAAAATACTTGCATCCATCATGTTACTTTTTGGTGTATGTCTGATCCAACAAGCATTAAAATGTTAATAAATGTTGATTTCTAGACATGAATCAATCTGCTCCCTGCTGCTCCCATATGCTTCACTTTTAGCTCACAATGTGACACTTTCTTCCCAGCTGCTTGAGTGTTTGCATTGTGGCTCCTGCTCCAGGTTGGCATGGAAACCATTATGTTTATAAGAGGCTATTCTTTGGCAACACATATGGAGGACTGAACCCATATATGTCTATGGACAGAACCTGCTCCACAGTCTTGTAAAAACATAATGAGGATTTGATAGACATATTCCAACAATTACACAGGTGCATAAACAATCAGTTACCCTGACTGACAAGAGTTCTGGATTATACTGAATAATGGAAAGAAGAACTACCAACTTCACTATTATTATTTATAATGAATATTAATTCGGTACATTCTGCTTGACTAAAAATAGATACTTTACTGCCGTTACTAGGTGAGTGCTGTATTTTACTTGAACGTAAGCTAATAAGGTGTTAGTGACCTCTGGTGGCTGCACACGGGTAACAACTAATTACCCATCATGCAAATGACAACAAGTCTCTGTTCATTCAGTGCTGCAAAATGATTGAATCTAATTATTACTTCTCCTTTGCCATTACTATTTCCGGTCCTTGATTTGAACATTTCTCACACACATATGGCCGAGAGGAAATATTTCATATGAATATCTGATGTGAAGTGTTCCTGCCTTTGCCAGCAGGGGATACTATTAGTACACCAGTGGGATGCTATCAACGCTGGCATAGAAATGTTCAGAGACGAGAGAGAGTAAGAGTGTATGCAGAAAATGCATGCAAAGATGTAAGAGAGGACAGAAATGGAAGCTTGTGAAGGTGACGAAGCTAAGAGCCCGTGTTTTGCGTGATTCCATCAAACACTCGGCATACTGACACTGTTGTCTCACTGTGATTTTTGTTGTGACTCCCCCTTTGACCAAGTGAGTTTCCTAATGTCAGAACTGAACTGGATGGAATAGCTGCTGCGGTCAGAGCAGGACAACTAATATACATATATACAAATACATACATACTGTATATCCACTCACTGTGTTTGTCAATAACCAATAACAGTTGGGGTGGTGCCTAAGGGTTAATGTTCAAATCTACATCCATAGTCCTGGAAGGCTTGGAGGACAAGAGGCAGGAAGAGGAGTGAAACAGGAGGAGGAGAATGAAGAAAAGATTTGAAGAACTCTAAATGGGACGTAAGAGATCCATTTGTAGCAGAATTAATGCACTAATAGACTCTCCACCCCTTTGCAGGATCCATTAACTCCCTGTGGGTGACAGTATCAGCACTCCTGGAAGTAGCACAGCATTCATCCTGTGTCAAGATGAGGAATCACGGGTGATTTCTCGTGAAGTTATATTACAATAGTCACTTACGGTAATGCACACCCCAGTGGACCTGTGATTAATTAATCTGCGTTTGATTTGCGAATAACAGTTCAATTTAAATACAAGGTTAGTGAGGGCTGAGTCAATCCTTTTAGCTGCAGTTGGAGGGAGAAGTAAGTATAGGAGATATCAATTTATTGCTATCATCCCTCATTATAATGGCTCCTGAGCCATTAGCCCGTGGCACCTCCCATACTCTCACTGTACCAATGGACAAATCGTATTACATGTGATCGTGGCTTATTGTGTTAAACAACATTACAACATTAAATAAATCGTGTTTTAAAACCAATGTTTTCAAGTCAAAACAATAGCAACAAAAAAAATCATTAAATTGAACAGTGCCCTCTTGGAGATGGAGCAAACTCCACAGTCCTCTACTCCTGTTCTGTCATTACCAACACTCAGATGGAGATGAGTGTGAGAGAAATGGGCTTCTGAGCATCCTCCATCTCCATCAATCAGTTTTCGTTGACTTCTCTAATAACCTTTACAGAGACGGGATGTCTGACGAGAACAGAAAGGACACGAGAGACCACAGGCGCCTATGTCTTCTGCAGCTCTGTCTGTCTTCCCCCTCCTTGCCGTGTTTTTGAACTGGATGACTCTAATAAAAGACTGCTGACACAACAGCCCCTGTGTTTGGATTTGCCGTTAGGCCACAGGCTTGTTTTTAATTTGAGCGCACAATTGGGGTTGACGCCTCGGGGTGCAATTGTTGTAAGCTCCAACTTTCCTTTTTGGTTATTATTAACACTGCCGCACCGGAATCACATCCAGCACAATGACACCTGAGTGCAAGAGTAGTTACAGGACTCACCTGACCAAAGTTAAGCCCTCTTCTATAGTCTATATAGAATGAACAGTGGGGGTCGGGCATGCATATTCAGGAATGTATTGAATGCCAGCAAAATCCAATAAAAACTACCCAACAATAAAACAACGGGGCTCACAAATGGGTAATGACTTTTTACTAGCAACATTTCTGCAAAATAAATAAATAACAACAGCCCCTCTGATGATCTCAGAATGCGAAATGTTTTCAACGCTCAAGCTTCTTTTGTGAACATTAACATTTTCAGGGAATGTTTTTCAGTTGTGCTGTTTTGAAAATGTGTCACATTATAATATATTGTCAGCGTGTGCGAGACAGAGAGAGTAAGTTGAACTAGACTGGGTAAGGTATGTTGTCCTCTAGTAACTAGAATATTGTTTCAAGCACGTATACAAGATAGTATGTGAAAAAGTGAGAGCATTGATAATAGTATCACAGGGGGGCTTTAATTTCCTGTTACTAGAGGGGTGGTGAAGACATGGAAGACGGCATAGAAATCCAGACAAGGAGTGTGTGTCATTAGACTTCTGTTTGGAGCCCGTTGGTCAGATCCTCCCAACATCTGTCTTCATTAAAACGCGTGCTCTCTCTGCAGACGGTCATTAACAGCAAGCACCCCACCCCTCTTTAAGCCTGAGTACCCTCCTCTGACTGGTATGCTACCTCCAGGACACCCATCATCCCTCAGGATCCCCAGAAAAATTCACCAAGACCAGAAAAAGTAGTGCCTGACAAGGCCACCTTGTAATGATCACTCTGGGGTCTTGCCATGTCTCTTTTTGGAATCGCTCAAAATAATAGCAAGACGTCTGCTGACGACCAATGTGGGAGAATAATCGATATGTCCCACCCTGTTGTGTGAGACATATGTGAGTCCAGTGACAGAATACGTGAACTTCACCTGGGTCCTGTTGCGTCACTGTCATTCTCTTCTGCAGACTGTGGTCAAACTTTGTTCAGGAAGAGTATTTCAACTTCTTTTTAGACATTTATAATAACGCACAACCCAAATTATTAATGACTAAACTCCTGTAAAGCAGAAACAGAGGTCACAGATTTGATTGAATATGACAATAAATGGGCTGGATGAAACATGAGCCAAGTCAATGTTGTCTGAATTTTAGTCAAGACCGCCTCATCTCCATGAGCATCCCCACCCTGGATCCCAATTACTGCAGTAATCAGTCCTCAGCTGAGAGCAGGGTTTCAGACAGGGCAAACTATTATCCATCTTCATCATATTCATTATCAGGCAGCAGACGCAGGCCCCCACATCCCCCACCCCCCTACACACACACACACACACACACACAAACCGCTCAACTCGATAAGCTCCTAATAAACTGGACGACTGAAGCCACAAACACACACTTAAAACAAAATGTGTGACTTCAAGATTTTACTTTATTGAATGTGCTTTTTAGATATAAATGTTACATGTCACAGCTGTAAGGTAGGCGGGGTGCCTTGTCTGCAGTGCATGAGAGGGGTCAAAGGTCACACAGCAGGGGGCTCACAGCACATCATTTGTTCGACCGTGATTATCCTCGACCGTCTCTCTAACAAGGAAGGTCAGCGTGACTGACATATGCTCTCCCTCTTTCGACGAGGATGAGGCGAGGAGGTGACACGCAACGCTTGCTGACAGCGAAGGCATGTTTGTCACCCATCCGTCCGACTCACAAACACCGACACACGCAGGTGAAAGGGCAGTCCGCTTGCCACCGACACACACACACACGTTCCGTGCGGTTCTGCCACTGTAAGTCAAATAAATCACCTCATTAGCTGCTCTCTAATGGGTTATTGTAGCACCAGGCAGACACCCTGCTCCCGTAAAGCTCATGAGATTTCAGAATTCAAAAAAATGCTCTTTTTTTTTTGGGGAGGGATCGTTATCCTTTCCTCTGGCACCTGGTCAAGGTCGTTCTATTAGGTGGATTGATTTACATATAAATTGAACATGTATTATTTCGCACCTCCTTCAACTCATCTATCCACCACTGTACCCCATTATCTGTTCTTCATACCTCAACAAGCATTTAATTTCATCTTTCATATTGTCTTATGTTTCATTATGTTGCAGAGTTATTTATTAAAACTCATTTTTCTAATAACGCCCATGTGTGCTGGCCCTTTTTTTGCGCTGCACCCCTTCTAATGTGTTGGAAGTGCCTGTGTCCTCAGGTAAAATGGGAAATGTTGAAAATTCACTGGAATATGGAAAAGCAATCATATTTCCTGTATCAGTAAGCGGGTCTGATGTAGCTGGGGGGGTCATTCTTGCTCTCTGCTGTTGCTTGGGGAGTCATTTTGTAATAGCCCCCAAGGCTCACCTAGTTAATTAAGTTTTTCTGCTATTAGCGCGATGTAACTTGAGATTTTTTTCCTTCCCTGTGATGTTAATGTCCCTCCTGCAGCAGAGGGTTTGAAGGACATCTCCTTTCCTGATATGTTGTTTATGGGGAGTACACCTGTAAAATATGTTTTACAGACAGTATGGTGTGACATTTATTTAAACAATGATAGGATATATGACACAATCAAAACTAATTCCTGCTTTACGATGCATGCCCTGAATAGTGAATGATTATCATGTTGTCAGTGAAATCAAAGAATATGGTGAAACTATGGTGAAACTATGCAGAACCGCTATGAACACTGACGAGCTGAAAAGGGAAAATAACCTAACAGACATGTGTGGGTGTATGTGTCACATTTTTCTCTCTGCCAGAAAATGGAAAAGATACAGATAGATAGATAGATAGATAGATAGATAGATAGATAGATAGATCGATAGATAGATAGATAGATAGATAGATAGATAGATAGATAGATAGATAGATAGATAGATAGATAGATAGATAGATAGATAGATAGATGTGCAACCCAAGTGAAGAGGAGAGGCAACGAGTAATAGTGAATGTGAATATAAAATATTCAAAGTGACAGTTCTTCATATATGTGAGATGTATTCATGATATGAACAAACAAAATCTAAAAAGAAGAAACATTTATTTCATTATGTGTTAAAAAGTATAAAAATGGTCGAAGTTTAAAATCCTGAGGTGCACCTGAACGCACCGTCTGGAGCTCACTGCCGCGGACACTCAACAGCCAATCAGACGACGAGTTTAACACGTTGTCGGAAGCATAACAATGCAAAGAAAAGTTCAC
>CAAKHB010007213.1:236423-246886 GCA_901007665.1 Aeoliscus strigatus | reverse complement strand
TGGCCCCCCCCCCCCCCCCCCCCCCCCATGGGAGTCTGTGTGTTTGCACACAGAGATGCCTTTCGCCGTGAAGGTCACCTTCAGTGGCTTCCCCAGGTTTTTACCTGCACCTACGAGCAAAACGAGAAATCCATCACCTGGCACCAGCATGGTAATAGACTCATTTTTTTCTGGCGGCCCGTTGTCAAGAGAAACTCACAAGAGACACAGGTGTGGTTGCCGTGTGGTGAAAAAAAAAAAAAAGACCTTATGGCCAGAGGGGGGGCAGAGGTCATGGCAGTCAATGACAAAGAGGAGCCTTGGCGCACAATTTTTTGGTGAACGGAGGGTGGGAGCATGTAGGGCATGTGCAATGCAACCGTAGGAGACAGAGGGATCATGAAAAACTAGTGAGGGGGGAGCAAAGTAAGAAATGAGTTGGTAGATTTGGGAAAAACAGGACGATAACAGTGTAACACTTTTTGTGGTACTTTATAGGCCAGTATACTTTTGAAGAAGAAATTATTTTTAAACTTGCATCCACTTGAAATCGGTAGAGTATAATTTGGTGTTGAACAAATGTTCACCAGACACAGAGTCCTGTTGGTTTTAGCGGACCAGTGAGTGACCTGATGTAAATCCTTGTGCTGTCTGGTTTCACAGAGGATCTAACCACAGGATACCGGGTGCCTTCCACTGACACATGTGGTGTTTGAGCTCCAGGGGATGGAAGCAGAGCTGGCACGGCATCCGAAGAGGATCTCAGCTCCACAGAGCTGTCCTCCTGTTCACTCTTCTTGGCCCTACCTCCATTTAGATTCCAGTAAAGAAACGGGCATGGCTACATTACGCAGATAAAAAACCAATCACTTTCGAGAGCGAGTCGCACAGAGATGTTTGTCTTCTTCCAGACTAACTCCATCAAGCCCTGTAGCTGATCTGTTTTGCAATAACTTTCCATCATGGATGTTGCCATTACAGTAATGACTACATCATACACATGAGTAGGAGTGCACTCAGGGAGCCAGTCCCACTGTTTGATGGCTGATATTACTGGTAATATGTCAGACTTTAACTTCCACGCGTTTTCGCAGATACTCTGTTCCCGTGGAATCTTCCTCTGTCCATGCTTTAGACAGACACTGTGAATACATGCATGTCTGCTGTGTTTGGTCATTTCTCCTGCAGCATCTCTCTATTGAACTAAAAGCTTTATGGCCTTTTTCTGACTTCAACAACTCTGGCTAAGTAGCTAACTGCTCTCATAACAAATAAGGCTTTAAATAATAGCAGTAGTACAAATCATACTCCAGGCCAAAGTTGTCCATGGTGATTTAAGACGTTACCTTCTTTGGAACGTGATAAACTGCAGTTCTAAACCTGTCTGGGCTTATATGTATTCTTTAAACGTAATCTGCAACAATTCATCAGTCTAAGAGTCAAGCAGAAACCTTTCTTTCATGTCGATCTACACCGTCTGCTACTGTTCCAGCCAGTGTTTGAACTAATTTGTTGTTCCAGAAAATTCTTCAATCTTATCAGATTTACAGTTTTTTGGGTGTTGAAGGGAAATATTTACTGTACTCGGGGTTGCTCTTCGACTTACTGACATATTTCTTGGTGAGCGTGCATATTAAAGAAGTGACTTTCCAGCTGAGGTAAGGATAAGATGAGCTCTGAAATACAGCAGGATAACAATTTGCTTTGGAAATGTTTTTTGTCAGATGATACATTTTCAACTTTAAAAGTTAAGAAGCAGATACCTTGAGAGGCTTGAGAACAGCAGGACCTGAGTTGAGGATGTGGTACAGCTGTGAATAAATATTCACTATTTCTAGGTTCTAATTTGAACGTGTAAATTTCTCAGTTTTGGCGTGTAGATGTAGGTACCGTCCACCAGGGATCCACTGTAGCACCATCCAACTGAGCTGTCTTAATGTGTAAAATGAAGACAAAAAAAACCCCAACAAACTTTAAAAATGCCAAAAAAGAATAGATAGAAATGTTCTCTTTAGCCGCTTAAATCGCCCATTAAAGGCTGTTATTACCAGAAATAGGGCCATAAGGAGTGTGACTCACGCCGTATGACACAAGAGGAAAGGAAAAGTTCACGACAGCCGCATCAATTAAAGACACTGGTGGCAAATCATTAGAAGGGGGGGCAAGCCGTCTGAGTGGGAGTGGGCGAAAAACATAATCACAGAACAAGAGCGTAAAACTGTCTCTAAAATGAGGAAAAACAGCACTACAAGGTGTTTCAGAGGGTAAAACACTGTCAAGAAGGTTTCCAACACATCAGCATGGACTGTTGATAGCCATCAAATGTCGATTTCCCGTCTGCTGAGATGACTTCAGCGTGACCAGTAAATTGGTGCAGCAGCTCTCTCGGCAGCTAGAAAAAACAATTTTGCTTGAATGTTAGAAAGGTTACAGAGAAATAAACATTTTACCATCTCATAAGTCTTGAGAAACCTTTTAGTTTGCTCTCATCATGTCACCTGTGTACTGATGCTGCACGTCCTCCCCATCTGAATGAAGTCTCAAGTCAAGTTTGGGTTTTCTTCTTGGAAAATGCCCTCACTTGATAATGATGACTGATGATGCCTGTCTACACAGACAACTTTTCTGCCAGAAAAGACTAATCGCCGCGTAGGCACAAATGGAAGGCATTAAGACAGGGCAGGCGATCAAAATCGCAGAGGAACATCCAGCACGGGAGGTTCGAGCTTCAGAATGAAAACAACAGAAACAGAAACATTGACATGTTTGAACAAAGACAACAACTTTTTTAGCTTCTTGCAATGGTGCCATCCATCTTCTTCTGGAAGGAGATCATAGATTACCAGGATGAATTCAAAGAGCTGAAGAACAACTGGTCCAGGGGATCTCCAGCGTTATTTGATGGTAGACAAACATAAGGTATCCTCACATCTCCTTGTGTCTCCGTGTGTTCAGTGAATCAGTTGGATGTTTAACCGTCATTTACACATGATAAACACCCCGTGACCTCTCGTCAGTTGTCTGTGTGATGACCAGCCACCATGCACAGATGCGCTGTGGCACTCACAGATGGCACTTCTTATGTGCGGAGCTGCTTTCAGACCCCACACTGAGATGGTGAAGAGCATCATCTCAGCTCCACAGTTCCACTGAGCCGCCAGCTGCAGAAATGAGGAGTTTTTCCACTAGATTCTTCTGAATCCAGGCCTGAGAGTAATCAAGCCTTTTCTTAAGGAGGAATGCTGAGCTGCTGCTCGGTGGATATGCGGCTCACACGGGACGGACAGAACTGGCACGCGGTAAATTGGCGTGATTCTGGCTGCAGCTTTATCACAATTGGCCACAAAATCGGATTAGTGGATTTCACCCCACTCTGGTGGATCAGGGAGAGTGTGGGTTTCTCAGTCCTGTCCTCCCCAAAGATGTTTCTAGTGCAATCCAAAGAACCCAGTGACGGAGCGGGAACATGTGTGTCATATCAGGGAGAAATGATGATGGAGGGAAACCATTCCAAGTGGTTTGAAAGTGGTAGAGACTGAAAAGTTCACTGATGAACAGCCGCATGGGCTTTTCAGCGAAGTTCAAATACTGTCAGAGCGTCATACTGAGAAGGTCTGGCTCTGCTGCTGCTGATCTTTAACGCTAAGGCTAACGCTAACTCTAGTATCACGTTATGTCCTGCGTGTGAACCTTGTAATGGTCACTCCATACATTCTGTTTCGATCATTTGTTTGGCATTTATTCTGGTGTTCGTAGCACTGTCATCTATGTTGTCCACATGGTGGTGATTGACAATGTACTCGCTGTGCATATGCATCTTTTTCACTTATTGTAATAATTTCAGTGATTATTGTGTCGCATTGTACCCAGCTGCACTTCCATCTGTCATTGGTTAATATATGATATGATAAACATACATCAGGCAGCCGTAGCCGTCCTTATCACCATGAACAGGCAAAAG
This sequence comes from Aeoliscus strigatus, assembly GCA_901007665.1. Classification (NCBI taxonomy): domain Eukaryota; kingdom Metazoa; phylum Chordata; class Actinopteri; order Syngnathiformes; family Centriscidae; genus Aeoliscus; species Aeoliscus strigatus. The sequence goes on along the minus strand of CAAKHB010007213.1, from coordinate 242,946 downwards.
ATATATTTCACATCAAGATATGCGTCAACAGGCCGTTTGTACAGACAGATACTAATATTACATCAACGGTACAATGGCTTGCTTCATCAGCATGCACAAGGCTGTAAAGCTTTTTTTGAACACTTTTGGTCTTTGAAGGTCAGAATATGGCAGATATGATGTAACATTCACTGTCAGTGTCAGGTTCTGTTGGTATTTTTCAAGAGTTGCTCACAAGCTTCACGGCAAGCCAGTGCTGTCATGAGGAGCACACATCTGTTGCATGTCAGCCATGCTGACATGTCTGCTCTGCCCACACAGTTCTTGTGTTAACAATGAGAGCTGTGATCTTGCAAGCATCGCTTATGGTTCTGCTCCTCTTGTCTGAGTCAGCGCCAGATCAGTGGAAAACAAAGAGGTGGACGTCAGACACCCTGTCAGATCTGGTCCACCCTCATGTTGCATCAATGACCTTTCCCAAAAGTTTTCAACAGCCGATTCTTCTCTTTGCTAAAGATCACATGACCAACTTTTGGTTTTTGACAACTGAGAATAACGTGGATATCTACATATAATAAATATATGAACTACAGGAGCCTTGGAACAGCAGAATAAAAAGGAAAAGACAATAGTACAGAATATATGACAAAGACAAATGACCTTGTTCTTTCGGGGGGGGGGGGTTATTGACACATCCTTCATCACACTTACCTATTACATTTTATGAAAAGAAACAGGATTTGATGACGTTTTTATTGTTACCGTATTAGGAGTGCTTTCTTTGTGTGTGTGTGTGTGTGTTTTCTTTTATAACTGAAGAAATCAGCGTTGCATTTTATGATCTTTTCTCTTCCATAAATGTATTCATGCCTGTGGCCTTTAAAGCTGTTCTGTTAATGAATTACACTGGTTGTTCTTTAACTACAGAGACGTACAGATTATATAGTGTGCTTCTATGTGTGCTCACTAATTTGTAGTTGTGGTTGGTATTGATTTCGTTTCCTCCTTTTGGGTCTATTAAAGAGATTTACTGAGCTGTAAAGGCTTTTATGGAGACTCGGTGAGCAGCACATAACAATGCGTCATATAATAGTTGTACAACATTTTTGTAATGAACTGGAAATAAACAGAAAAATTCCTGTCAGTTAGCAGGAGTGAGTTATAACAAACATTTTATTTCTCAACACTATTGAGTTTAATTATAAAAAAAGCACAATAAAAATAACAACAATAGCAACAACAACAACAACAACAACAATAATAACAAGAAGAGGAAGACGTGTGAAGAAGTGACCTTTCCAGATGTGTTTCAACTAGTTTCTTTGTTCACACCACAATTAGTCTCTTTACAAAATAGTCTGAACAAAAAATGTGTTTATTTATTCACGGTGATTAAAACCTGTAAAGTGCAGAACAGAAGGACCACTGAGGATTTTATTTATCATATCATATATTGTTTATTTAGAAACAACGTATCCAACGTATGAAACAATATCACATTTAAATGGATCTAAAAGTATTTTGTCATCTATAAAATTGTATATATTGTAAACATGCGGCGCTCTTACCACTCTGTTTTCCTCATAGTGTCACATAACAGTAAAGTTCAATAAAATTAAACTCAAATGATGCGTAACAACCATATTTCAACACCGCGTCATCATTCAGTTAGTTCAGTGTTTTGCCCCCATGTTTCTGCAGTGTCACTTCCACAAAATCTCTTCATCACCACATTTCATGGGGACACTTTGTACCTTCATTGTGTGTGTGTGTGTGTATGTGCGCACGCGCACATATGTTAAGACTCTCGACGCTAATTGGAATTGAGATAATAATCCATCAGATTGCCATTATTTTTGCCTCGCTGACAATTTCCAGAGAATAGTCCAGTCCCTCCTCTCTGAATCTGCTCCATCCCATCTGCATGAGCCACTAATTGATTCTCTCTTTGCTCTGCCGATTCTCATATCAGGCTGACTGACAGCTTGGCAGAAGCGGAGCAGTGTGAGGTTTGCTGCTGCTTCAGCAGGAGCTCGTGCGACAGCAGAGACCGTGTCGTCCTCTGCCCTGCGGACGGAGAGTTGGTCCACGTGGACACAGTCTAAGAGTTAAGATTGTTCAAACTCTATTCTCTCGTGGACATGTTGTTCCATCTGTTTAAGGAAAACAATCCTAATTTACTGTGGAGAGGAAAGAGCAGCTTTGTAAAATGAATCACGCAGATGGGCGTTGGTTTGTCACTTTTCCTAGTAAATTAGTCACACATTGTGACTAATTCGTCACAATCGTTAACAGAAAGACATTGGGGATAGTTTTCTCTTCTGCCGTTCTAATTCATAATTCTAATTCATTCTAATTCTAATTAATTCATGTGTCTTTTACATGTTTGTGGACAACACAGGTCGACACAGTGCAGCAAAGCATCTTTTCTGTGAGCTGCAGAACAAAGCAAGGCTTTACCGTACCGCCCCGTTGGCAGTACATAAATTAACAAAATGCAGTGTTCACTCCTGGATATTATGCGGAGAAGGCATCATGGTCTGTCTCTACTGCCAGTGCAGCGACATTACTGTGATTAATGCCGCGTTTCACCCATCCCAAAGAGTCCCAAAGTCCTGATACTGCCTCTTGTCCTTCTGCTAATGCACCAGCCAGTTTGACCTAATTGCAGCTCATCTCCAGCTAGAAAGCTGCTCACTGAGTCATTAACTATCCCATTCGCCTGTCATGAAACTGAAGTTGCATCAGCGCATTTAATACTTCTATAAATTCACCAGCATGTGTCTTATTCCATTGGAAGCCAAACCTTTGATTCATCTTCTCTGTCTCCGACTGTGACATACAACCGGCCCTGTCCCGTCAGCCCCCACTGCGTCTGCCACAGAGGAGGCTGCGGTACATCCACACAACTTGATGCATTCGTCCGTTATGACCCGAATCACAACAAGCTAAATGCTGGGAATTTCAAGTGTCTGCTCCAGAGGTTGGTATTTCAGGTTTGTTTGTTGTATCATGATGTGTTCAATGCTTCATTAATGCTTCAATAATAACATTTACATTTATTATTATTTTTTGATTTGATTTGATTTTCAAATTTTACCTTATTTTTTGGCTATTTTTTATACATATATATATTTTTTATACTTATACTTTTTATTTCTATGTGCACTGTTTTTACTTAAGAGTTTTTATTCTTTAACATCTTCATTTTATGTCAAATGTAGCAATTTCTGATTCTGATTGTCGTGTGTAGAGAGCAGGTCTTCTCAGCGTACATATGCCAGGAACAGACTAAGTAAAGATATTCCCTTTGTCATGCTTCCTTAAACTGAGTAAATTATTTAAGATGCATTCTCTCTAAATTATCTAGTGCAGCATGTTCTTTTCTGCTTTTCTTTTCTGTGATGCAACTTATTCTTATAGATACATTTGTCACTGAATGCCCTCAAGCACGTCACACAGTTTACGCCCCTGAAAATGCTCATGTAGCTGAAACGAGTCAGCTGTTGACGACAAGGGAAACGTGAAGGAGATTCAGATGTGGGAAGAGGTGGATGAGAGATCAATGGTAGAAGTGGAAGGGAGGTGAGCTGTGGAGTATCATAGTATCAACATACTCTCCAGAACAATGCAAAGACCAAGTGTGCCATGAACGACAATCTGACACCAGATGCCACAGCGCTGCAAAGGAAAGTCTGTGTGCTCCCGTCTCAGTCTTAGCCATTGCACTTATATAATATAATATCATTTCCTTAGCTTCTCTCTCTGTTTGCACTTCTTCTCTGAGTGAGTTGCACCACATTTTTAAACATAAAGGAGCATGTAAATAAACCTGCAGCCATTTCATGCTCGCTCGCATGCCTTGAATGCGACTGGGGAGTGGTGGCTTGTAGTTTCCAACGTCACTACTAGATGTCACTAGATCTCACACAGTTGGTCCTTAAACATGACCAGTCAAAGAGTAAATGTTCTCATTGGTGTCATGGGTCCACCAGTGTCTGTCTCTGTGTGTAAATATATGATCTGTAATGATGTAACGATGATGCATCACAAAATACCGCTTTTATTCACCGCGTCACATCTGAGATGCAAACCTCAGATGCACCATGTCAATCTTCTGGCGTCTCTTCGGATATGACAATTTAAGGCTGCCAGCCCGGCCGCTGCCGTACCTCCCTGTCGTAAACCATCTCATAAACAGTTAAATCTCTGTCAGACAGCACACCCTGAATTACTGCTCTGAAAAAGGACTCTCTGGTGGTGAACACGTCCGTTTCCGGAGCCAAATCTGTTTCACTTTCCGGTTTGAAACAACAGTCTGCTCTCAAGCATCAGCCAGATTTAGAGGTTGTATTATTCCAGCTCTAATGCTCCACGCTGGGAAGCAGCAATCAAGTTCAGTTGCAAGTGATTTGAATTTCGGTTGACTTCCAGTTTCAGCTTTCGGCCAAGCGAACGGCTGCTCACAACCTGAGCCTAAATGAGGGCCAGCTGTCGTTTGCTTCCTCACGCCGTTTAAAGAGTTAATAGAAAGGTTGAGAGCTGACAGTGAAAAGACACAACCTGTGTAACTTTGTTTGTGTAAGATTTAAGCTTTAACCCCATCCAGCTGTGTAGCTTTGTCCCTTTTAAAGTAATGTACTTATGAGCAATTTAAACTGATAAACTAGACCCCCCCCCCCCACGCTCCCCTTGGGGATCATTTTAATATTTCACCATTTGTTAACCAACCCAATCTGATACAGACGGTGATGAAAAGGCAATACATCCTCACACATGAGAATTTCACACTTTTTTTTTTTTTTCCTCAAATTAACCAAGCTGCTCTATCATCTAAATATTCAGGCGGGTCAGACTGCCAAGAAACAAGTACACACAACGCGCCATCTGGTAAATCATACTCTTCTCACCAAGACTGTCCAATCTGGAACGTCTCTCAACATGAACAATAAGCTCCTTTGACCAGAGGGTACAATCTTAAAGTGACATTGAACAGACTGTAAAACAAATAAATAACAGGGGAGGGGCACAGTGATCACAATTCTCAGGCTCTGGTGTCGGCCTAACACAGTGTGTCCCCACATACTATTAAATATTCTCAATATATCGTCTGTTTAACAGTAGCTGCTAAACATGAAGCCAATAGTCACAAAGTAATGGATTTTGCCCATGTGGGGGGGTGGGGGGCGGAGGGGCAATCACAGCCATGCTTGGCTGCACGCCAATGCTAAGATATCTGAGTGTGTGTGTGTGTGTGTGTGTGTGTGGCCACCATCCTGGATTTCTCTGCTTATTTTAGGGTTGAAAGATTTAAACATGACCTGAAATTGAATGCAACGCGTGCCGGAGCCTCTTCTTTTAGAGAGGAGGGTGTCTTTTTACATCCGCGAGGTAAAAGAAAGTGGGATTATGGTGCGGATGGCTGATTAACATTTGGAGCTTTTAATTGTCTTGTCCTGTTACTGGAGTTATGGTCCTAGTTTTTGTCGAAATTCATTTTCTGTCTCAGTCATCACTCATCCTGACAGCTCCAGATAGTGCTCAAGCTGCCATGGAGGCCCACAGCTTTATAGTTATAGCCCTAAATAGTTAAACCCATGAAGACAAGTTTATAACCAAAGTGACTGACAGCAGATGGAGAAGTACTGAAATGGACCGAACCATCAGGTGTAATAACATACTATTACTGTTTTCAGTCAACGTGTGAACTTCTCATCCAATCCTCTGCAGCCATTTCCACTTCACACACGTGTTAAATCATGGCTTGTCTGACTTCTTTAGTACAGAATCCAAAGCTCACGATAAAGATACAAACGTTCTCCTTATTGCCGAGGCCGGTCATCAGAGTGGATGCCGTGTCCCTGTTCTGCATGAGCAGTGCTTCAGAAGATTGTGATCATAATCAGAATCTAGACTGCAGCTGAGTTGTTGTTGCGTGATGACGGCAATAAAGATAAAGCGTGACTCAATGGGAGATTTACTATGTTGTTAAATTGCCCCTTTTGAGCTAAAATCAAATACTAGTTTCAAAACAATACCGCTCTCTTGTTTGATGACCTAGAAATGTCATAATCCAAGAAAGTTATCTACCAGCAGTGAGACAGCGCTCTGAGTTTCCCTTGCATTAGCATGTGTTGTCACTGTTTAAACTGCACAATGCAGCGGCTGTAATTAAACATTGTGGAATACCAGCAGCAGTGATGCAGAGTTCACAGACAGACAGACAGACACATCCAGACACAGCTACTGCTCCAACGTGATGAATCACCTCGTAAAATCGCTTAATAAATATACAGTATTCAATGATAACATAATACGATGAATCATTTATACACAAAATGGTTGAACACAAAATTGAGAGTTGAGATGAGGGTCATTGCACTGACAATATGTTTTGCGTTGTGTGAACTCGGATTTAATCTTCTGCGTCAAATCGACAGCATGTCTGTTGTTCCAATGTGTCGCCTATGGCTGTGTGGCAGAAATGAAACGGTGCATCACGGCTACACGGACCTTCGTTGACAGTAACAACTGTGACTGGAAT
>CAAKHB010007213.1:218269-228425 GCA_901007665.1 Aeoliscus strigatus | reverse complement strand
GGGCGGCAGCTCAAGAAAGAAGTCGGCATTATCAGTGGCTGGTGCTTGTCGATCAAGGTCTGGCTTACGTCAGCAGACACAGCGGACCAACCCTGGTGGTCTCGGGAAGCTTCTGCACACCACGGGTAAACAAAAGCAACGCTCTTAGTTCTGTATATCGGCAAGTACAAACAGAAACAGGAACTTCTCTAACGGAGGGTAAACAACGCTACCATTCCTTCCTTTAATTGTACAGTTCTTTCCCCCCACCAATCCACTTATTTTGGCGCATTGTTAAATATTTAGACCCCGTGACTGAGTCTGAACTTTATCTGAGACACAGAATAATGAATAAATAAACGGGTTCCTGGTGTTTATATGTTCAGCTGTAGAAATATCTTGTCTCCTACTTCTACAATTGTTGCATGTTTCCAACTCTCTCCCGGCGTTCCATTGCTCTCCAGTCTGCTGTTCCTCCTATTTCTGGACCTACTGAGCCAGGACTACCTGGAGTTCTTCGTCTTCCTCATCTCTCAGATTTCTCCTGCTGCCATGGGTCATTGGACGGGGCGTGGACAGACATGTCACCATGGGACTTTTCTTCTTCTTCTTTTTTTTTAGCAGCTTTTAGAAGCTAGATCTCCTTTCTTCAATATTACCAACACAGACAGAGGGTGCTATGTTTTGCAGACTGTATAGTTCATCGAGACAGTTGTAATTTGTGATGTTGGGCTAAACAAGTAAATTGAATCGAATTGAATTGAATTTTCTGGAGCGTGCAGAAGCTAAACTCATTAGCGCTGTGTAGCACCATCAGCCCATCGCTTTCATTCCGTCACTTAACGTATGAATCCTGTGACAGTATTATATTAAGTGCATCGGGAGAAAGACAAAATGGGAGAAAACAGTTGTGTAACTGTTGTGCTGAAAGGCTCCTGGTGGCAGCAGTGTCTGTGGCTGTGTGTTTTACAAGAAGACTCATGGCCATGATGGACGGGTAAATCGATATTTTGACTTTGGCCAGTGTTTTTTCCTCCTGCAGGACGAGCGACGGTAATGGAAGAGGACTGTAAATAAGTGGAAGGTTCTTGACAAATGAATCCATTAACATTTGCCTGTGTCGCCTGGCAAGCAGATTTTCTGTTTTATGGAGCAGGAAAAAAGAGCTAGTAAATCTGAAGGTGCTGTGAGGGTTAGGAGCTGAGAGCACACTGGGGAACACATCTCCCATGATGCAGCACTTTATCTCCCCCCCAAATGGCATCTTTATCTGCCTAAATTAAGTTTTGATTCCTTGCCACATACGGTGCCGCAAATCACTTTTAATACCGATATCAAGAGCAGCAGTAAAGTGTGCCCAAAGCGATGGAAAGCAGCTTTATTGTGTGGCACAAACTGTCGTCATCCCCAGTCACTATCTCTTTGCGGCTTACAGACCACTGCTTTGTGTGCAAATCATCCTCGGCCGTTTGTCAGCATCCATGTTTCCCTTTCTGCTGCAGCTGTGCCCATGGAGTCACCTGAGCCGCCTACCTGTTACTCTGTGGCTGCAGGAGAAGAATATTCCTAAAGGTGACTTCATTCACAGCTTTGATTAATTTCCAATTCCATTTTAACTCAGAGATGTTTATCTCCAAAATTAGAAATACACTGAGGCCCGGCGTGCGTGTGTGTGTGTGTTGATGGATTTGGGAGTGGTTTCCACTCCAAAACTGCATTGCATTGCTGCTGCATTACGATCTGTCTTCCTCTTTGTTTGTCTGCCTATCAATCTGTCTGACGGTCTGTCTTTTTTTTTTTGGTAAATGATCAGCAGCTCGACAGCAGAAACAGGTCTTTTGAGTGCGCAGCAGGAATATGGAATGTCTGACATATGCAGTGCTGAGAAACATAACCCTCAATGAAGGATGGATGTACGGCAGCAAGTCTATCATGCTGGAGGCTCGGTGCTTTGAGATGAATGCTAATCATCACCAAACAACGCGGCCGTGCAAAGTTCAGTATTAATTACTTTAATTTCCAGCATGCAACAATCTGTTTTGTCATTTTCTCATCTGTTTGTTGTCAGTGTAATGTAGGCACAAAATCCTTCAAATAGGCATTAAGATAAGTGGATAAGCTGGATAAGCGAGAAACTCATGTTAACCCTGGAATGAATTAATCATCAATTTATGAGTTTTGCACAGACACAACTTGTGACTTGTACGCTGGTATCGGAAGCACTAAGCTGACCCGAGTGTGGATTGGAATAGCTCCTGAGACATTCCAGCTTCCATCATCGGAGCCATGCAGCTGAATGAGATGAGAAGTAGAAGATCACGTCAGTTGGGACTATTTGACGATGGAAGGTGGAGGTGAGAACGTGTGTGAACTGAGGCGGTCAGCTAGCGTCACGGCATCTGCTGACTGGACAAAGCTTTTTTAAAAAACCTGCTTATTTTAAAAACTACATTTTCACATTGAAGATCATTTAAATAGCAGAAATGCTGTTTTCAGTCCACCTTTGGTTGTATGAATGTATGAAGGTCTGTTTGTGACCACGCTCCTGGCAGTGTTTTTGTGACCACATGTTTATTTAAAAAAAAAAAAAAAAAAAAAGTGAACTTTATGTTTTATCTCCCTTGCGGCTTTTGTCTAATTTAAGACAAAAAAATGAAGTGACTCAGGCGGTGAGACACATGGGAATAAGTCATATCAATGAAACACGGAGATAAAGGTCACGGCTTGAAGTTGCTCCCACACTGAAAGCTAAAAATGGTCGGGTGAGACCGGTTTGCTTTCAATGACTTAACTAGCTGTTGTTGTTCAGCGTCTCATTCACAGCTGCCCTCCTGGGGTCCTCATACATTACAGTGTCAGGTTTCCTGCCAGACAGACGCATCCATCTAGCAGAAGTCCTGTGGACAGAGATGCATCTTTGCTGACAGATCTGTGCATGTGAGGAGCGTTATCTAGTTGAACTGTCCATTTAGAGGTTTTTCACACTTGGAACATCTGCTTCTATCTTTTATCTCATCTATCTGTGCTCTGTCCTGTCTTTTTAGTTTGTTTTCAGTCTGATTCTACTGCATCTGCTTACTGAGGAGCTAAAAACAAAACCGACCATGATCTTTACAGAGATATGATGATTTAAGCACACCTCCAGCTCACAATGTTGCTAAATTTTTCCCCCAGTTCTGATTCTCCATGGCTAAGCAACAGGCGAATAAATAAATGGAAGCAGCAATGTACAGAGAGAAGTGGAACATCGTCTGACCTGATATTGGATGCACTGCAGAAGCAGAGGGCTTCACCTGAGTCTGTGAGCAGCGACAAAAAATGATCTGGGAAAAGCTGGCTGGGGTCAAATATATATATATGCAGCATGATAAGTTTCCATTTCATGTGTAGGAGGATAATAAGATTTGAAACAGGTTGATAGAATGAATGTTACAGAGTCAGCTTGACTACACACACGCGCACACACCGTTTAAACAATCGAATGAACAATTGAACGACGTACAAGTCTGAAATGTACCTATAGGGCCATCATCTCAGTGGTAGAATTTGCATGATTGTAACAAGGGGGATGGCAGAAAAAGAAGACCCCCATGCTGATAAGTGTCACTCCCTGACCCTAAACATAAAGCCAGCGGCTGCCCACTCACATTCGTGGCTAAATAGATGAATAAAATGATGACGGGTTTCTGAAATTAGATTCACATTTGGAAAGTTCCCACGTTCTGCCACGATAGTTCCTATTTCCCTTTAATCATGTCGGAGGCAACACTTTGACTTCTGTCGTGCATATTTGATTAGTCATTCAGGCTTTGATGAGAATAACTGAAACAAATTGTGTGAATGAGTGAGTGTGATCATTATTTGATCAGGCTCAGTGAAATGCTGCTAAATTGCAATTACGAGCGGTGCGTTCAGGGCCCAGTCAGGGAAAACGACTTCCTGTTGCAGTGCCTGCCCTAAATTAATGACGATTTATGTTCTCAAAATAAGCAGGCGACCAGAAAGGGAAGCACCTGTTTGCAACAGTCCACCACTTCTGTATAAATGATTCCTTCCCCTCCCTGCTCAGACAGTGGCTCTGTTTTCAGTTACATGTTTCCGTCCTTGCAGAAAGTGAGACTTTGTCCAATGAAAATCTCGTTGAAAAAAAAAAAAGTTAATCATAAAAAAAAAAAAAAAAGTCATTCCCTCCCCTTGTAGTCTACTTTTTTCGAGGTGGATGCATCATTTCCTCCGGTGATTTTCATGCGCGCCTCCATCAATCACCCTGCATCCGTTCCTCGCGGCTGTCCAGGCCGGGTTTTGATACAGCGCCGCAGCCGCCGCCGCTTGCGGGAGCACTTGGATTGGCTGAAGGAACAAGGTAGCCCACCGAGACTGCTTCCTTCCTCCGCCTCGGTCCCATCAGTGGAGCGCGTTCGCGCGCGCACACACACACACACGTACACAGACGCACACGCACACATGCTTCAGGACGCGTGGAAGGAGCGACTGACCTGAGGACTTTGGTTTTGGTGTGAGGTGGACCTACCGGAGCATGAATTTGGCATCGGGACATCGACCCGCATCTGCAGACAAACAATTTAACCGGCGAGAAAACGCACAGTGGTTTTAATGCATCCTCTGTGACTCACTCCACAAACTACCACGGCTCTTTATGGTATCAAAAACACGGGGGTGTATAGATTTGGTCCTGCTGAGCCATCTCTTTGCGCACTGTGCGTTCGGGGACTGCAGCGCGCAGGCGGCGACAGTTGTGCGTGTGGTTCATCCGTGACTCGGAGCGAGTTGGACTCCTCATCATGGGGTACGGGGCGCAAACTAACGGAGGAGGAGGAGGAGGAGGAGGAGGACGTGTGGCCGGAGCTCCCCCTGAGATGCTGACCGTGTCCTGGCTGTTGCTTCTCATCCTGACGGGTATTGGAGTGGCTCAAGGTAAAAACACACACACACGCACGAAACGAGAGAGCAGTGGAAAAAAAAAGAAAGAATATTTGTCTTCAAAAGTTCTTTAAACTCCACCAGTCAATGCAGTGAGAAGGGAAAAGCATCTCCTCCCGTCCCTCAACGATCTTGTTGTAATTGTGAATGGGACAAACTGTCACATGTGTTGTTTAATACGAAATCGCTATGAAGCATAAACGTCAGAATTCAAGATTTTTCTGAGTGAGACATGAAAATAAAAACCCCAATCATATAAAGATCTCACAGATGATTTGGTTTTTTTCCAACCAGTCTCCGTAAGTAACACACTCAAACAAGACTTACGGCTTGAAAAATATTTTCATTTAAAAGACCGAATATTGGCCAAAACAGTTGAAATGAAACCGTAAATCTGAGTTTTTTTTTAAGTACAGATGAGATTCGGATTGAAACAGCATCAGAGATAAAATCGAAATTAATCCTAATCCCATATTTGATGCCTTCATGCATATAATAGCATTACTAGTTTAATAAAGGCAGTAGATGTAAAAACAACAACAACAAGAAAAAAAAAAACGGCATCCAAATCTCATTAGCCAACTATGAACCACAGCAGAATACAAGAATGACAGCATTAAGAACACTGGATGTGTTCCAGTCATTAGACAGAGAAATGAAAACTAAATTCAGATTCATGCTGTTTCATCTGTTTCATCTAGTTTCCTATGGACACTGAGGCCTGTGTGACAGGCTGAATCTTCACGTGTTCACCCTGCATATGTTGGCCGTCGTATTTTCCAGCCACAAGCTCACAAAATATCGACTGGATGTATGAGAAGTTGGTGACGTCTGCGTCAACTTCGAAACCCTCGATAATGATCGATGGCAGCAAAGCTATTAGTGCTGACCTTTGCTCAGAAGAAAGGTATTTATGAGGGCTAAATATTTTTGTCCTGCGCTCTTTACTCATAACTAGTGGTGACATTTGACGGGACTGTTTTCATTTGAAAAGCTCATACATAATCTTTTGCGAGCTCTCCCCGTATGTGTGCGTGAGTGGTTCTCGTTCAGCGCCGTGTCTCCCGTTAAAGGATGTTTTCTGCAAACTGCGGTAGTTGTCAAAGTGGCGCTGAGCTAATAGTCAGCACCTGAAGCCATTTACTTAATCTGCTCCCTCCTGAGTCAGATTGTCTGTCAAACAAAAGGTGGAATCCGTCTGCTCGGAGGTGAACGCTCAGTTTGTGTGTCAGATGTCAAGTGTGTATGCCTCTGGATTTAAGGTAGGTGGTCCGCTCTCTCTGGAACGAACGTGACAATGTGAGAGGGAAACAGAGCCGATTCGGGTTTGTTTGGACAAAATGAAAAGCCTCCCAGCGGCAGATGGGATGGAATCTATCTGTTATGTAGCTGAGGTTTTGCTCCTCTTAGAATCAAGATGTCTGGGCACATCTACAGTGGGATGAGGGCGTGTGAGCCACCTTATCTGGCTGCTCCAGACCTTCATCTCACTGCTACATAGTTAATGAGGTAAAAAGGGGAGAGGACGAGTGGAAAACAGCACAGGTCCGGTTTCTGAAGGGCAGGTTGAGATGACTTAATCCCCATTCCAGAGCCCCAGAGAGCCCCATGTCATTGACGGGAGGGGAACAGAACAAGGTCCTGCCCTGTCCATTAAGAAGTCAATACACCAGGAGAACACTGTTTGAGACTAATTAATGGGCCCTGCTATTTTTGGGGAGCTGATGAGCTCTACTCATTTCCAAATCGCTGGAGAGTCACTTCGTCAGTGTAAAACCACTGGTGATTAAAGTGTCTCACTTTCCCTGGCGCGTCGCATGGAAAATGTAACACCATGTCCTTGTGTTGGCGTCACTTCAACTTATTTTTGCTACATGTACTTGCTGCTTTCTCCTGCTCTTATTTCTTTGCTCTCATCCCTTCCAAGGGCTCATTAACCTGCTGAACCCCTTGACAAAGGAGACAGGTTGAGACAGATATAAGCTGGGAACTGCCAGAAAGGCAGCTGACAGGAGCTTGATTGGAAACCTTTGGTACAATTATACTTCAGGTGTGCTCAGCTGAACATGTGGACTGTGGTGGTAGGTGTGTTTTTTTTTTTTTTTTTTAAGTCAGTGATCATTTTTTTTATATTTAACATTTAGGAAGAGAAATATTTTTCTGATCAACCGTACTGAAATCTTCAAAGCTGATTTTTTTTTTTTTTTATGACACTTTCTAGAAAGATGTAGTTTGTACGAAGGCCAAACCCAGATCTGTTTAACACATCAAAGCCGAGGTGGAGGCCTGAGCCCTCGGTGTGCGCTTCGAGGCTGAATTATACTCTACGTTAACCCTGATGTTCAAAAAACACACGCCTCTGTTGGGCAACGCAGCCGCTCACCACAGAGTCCAGCCAGGGGAGTCGGCCTTCCTGGGATTCAGTTTCTCAACAATGCAGCTCTTATGTCCCTCTTTGATGATGAGGCCTCTGTGGGCTGTTTATGAATGGAACAAGACAAATCTCCATGGTCTCTGAAATATTGTGACTCAGACTTTGCCATTTTTCTCACACAACACTCTTTTTGGCTGTCATTATTATTCTAGCAGACCTCCCCCTGGTCTGACAACTGGCTCCTCGGGGGGCGCTAATGTTACAGCCGTGGTCGCTCTATAAACAAGGTCTGTATGCACAATGGGCACATTGTGCACAAGGACCCGGCACTTACAAATGACCTCGTATGACAGCACAGCCAGCTTCCAGCCGAACAGACTTACAGTAATTTGATGTAATTGAAGGACTTCTACATTCAGCATCACACTCCCCCACACACAGGTGAAGGAAGAGGGCAATAAACAGTATGTACAGCGTGGGTCAGAGGTGCAGGCAGGTCGTGCCAGCTCCTCCACAGACAGGGTGTGATAGCGAGTGATAATTACTGTGAAAAGCGTCTGCTGAGTTTGTTTCCCTGCTTCACTCGATGTCATATACGGCTGTAAAAGGTGGGGGCAAAAACTATTCTGCAATCCACTGGTAGAGGAGGAGATCTGTGATGGATGGCGCAAAAACACCGCCCATCCAAACCAAACACTGGCACCTGCAACTCTTATTTAGAATATTTGTAGATCTACTTTTACTACGTACATATAGGGTTTCACTCCAAAGGGGTTTTGTCAGCGTGTTGTTGTCCTGTCCTCTGTACCCATCGCCAGCTCACAGTTGATTGGTCCGAACGTTAGCGATGGTCTGCAACCATGATCTGAGACTGAGGTCATAGCCTCGTCTGCAACTCTTGGGAGAGCGCACCTGAAAAATGTTGTTGCTGTTTTCAGAAACACGAGCACTTTGTTTAACCAGAGGGAAAACCCTGAATACATCTTGTGGGGTTTTCTACAGATTTCTACAGGAGCATCAGCTGCTCTGCTCACAAGCTGGCCGGCATCAGGTCGTCGGAGTAAACAGTCCAGTGCAGCGACTCCGACCGAGAATGAAAACGTGCTTTTCCAGCAGGAAAAAAAAAAACCCCAACACACTTTTCCCCAACAACATGCAACAACTCTGAAAACTTAACGGCTTTGTCATTAAAAATACGTTAACATGGGGACAACCCGTTCTCTGCGTATCATTGTGCCGCCATCTCCCCGTTGACACAATAACCGCAGCCGCCTGAGCGCAATGCGTAACCGGTTAGTACCTGACCTTCACAGGTATTATTTGTCGGTGCAGTTAGCGTCACCAATACTGCCCTCAGGTTTGGTAAATCACAAAACGTGCACCAAATTGACACATTTCTATTTTCTCCGCCATGCATTTTGCCCTCTGTGGTAAAAGCACCCCAGATTGCATGTAAACTAAGGCACATGTACTAAATGGACATTGTGTGCTTTCTTGCTCAGGTGAGGCCATGTTTGCTCCCGTTTTCACACATGCAACCTTTAGTCAATCAGGCCCTGAGCGAGCTATCAATATGGGAAACTGTGACGTCATATGAAAACTAATGTACTTTATTTTGCAGCAGTAAGGAGCAGTGAACTATTAAAGCCACTCTGAGCCGGAAACTCGTTTTGGCCACAGTGATCTCATTCTTTCAGTCACTGCACCCAAAGCTTGTGACGAGGTAAGAGTCGGAATGTAAATCACCCCGAAAACCCAACTCCTCACCCTCCGTTTTTTTCCGAAAGCGACTACACTTTTTCTCTTTCTTTTACAAATTAGATTTGCCTCAAATTGTTGGTGTTGTTCAAATGAACAATTAGCGAGTGAAATAAAGATTTCCTGTTCACTGTCACCTCTCGTCTGTTCTGAGAGGCCGAGGAGCAGAAAAGAAACGACGGCAGGGGCGAAAAGAGGGCGATCACAAGGACACAAATGAGGGGAATGGACAGAAAGATTAGTGAGGCAGTGAGGAGAGGAGAAGAAGAAGAAGAAGAAGAAGAGTGAAAGCGAGGTATGGAGTGAGGACAGGGGTGGACAGAGGAGGAGAGGAGAGTGTGTCATTAATCAGCCCGTGTGACACTTTCAACTACAGGGGAACGTCACAGTGCAACATTCACTTCTATCAGTGGTCCATTAGCAGAGCTCGGCACAAGTAGCAGCGTTTGACAGGCGTGCTCGTGCGGGAGCAGCTGACCCATGTCTGTACACGGTGGTCGAAGACGCCACCTGAGACCGTGTGTGTGAACGGCTCCGACTCTTCGTTGAGGAAACGTCCTACGACGTGCACAACAAGCCGTGCGTGATTACTTTGACATATTGGGGCAAATGTTCTGAAATGCAAATAATTGTAGCAAATGTCCCACTTTCAATCATGGCTCTGGATGAGATCTAATGGCTGTAAAGATGACGCTGATGGTGGTGACCTGATTTCCAACCTATGATATCCTCTCTGCCAGAAAATGGCTCTTCAGCGTGGGGCTGGCTGATGCATTAGAGGTACAGTCATTTCTCATTCAAAGGCTTGTTGGCCTCTTACATACCAAGAGCCCTGTGATTACAGGACCCCAGCCAAGGGGAAAGGGGGTGTGGACCACTGTCCCTGCTCTTGATCCACAGTTCATTTATGATTAAAGATCAGAGCCGGCAGTCAGAAAGCCAGGGTTGAGGGGATAAAGAGGAGGACACAGCCAAGGGGGGGGAGGAGAAATGATTACGAGTAAAGTGGCCCTTCTCATGCCATTATAAGCAGCAGGGCTGACAGAGCACATCACGAGTGAGTATAAGTACACACTCAACTCCTGCCCTTTAATTTGGCATCAT
>CAAKHB010007213.1:184533-199609 GCA_901007665.1 Aeoliscus strigatus | reverse complement strand
CCCTACCCTCCATTTTTTTTTCCCTTCAAGCAGCCAGCAAAAAGTATCTGTGATGAATTTAGTGACAGTTGATCCTGGGACAGGGACTTCTCCACGTTCTATTCTGGGGAACATCTACTGTCTTTTAACACATTAACAATGTGGTTTGGATGAAACAATACAACAGAGATGAAGTGGACGTATTATTTGAAGGCACATTCCCACACTATCTACTTCCCTTCGCGTCTTTCCAAAGTAAATGCAGATGGGAAGCATTATATATTTCTGTAAAAAGAGAACACATGCTGCAACTATGACTACTGGTTATTGTCTCCGTGGAGAGACGGTGACAGCATCCCCTTGAACTCGTCTTGTCGAATCCGATCCGAGTAAACGGGAAAGGGAGGCGGGGGGGGGAAAGGAAAGAGGAGCGGAGGGATTTCATTTGACATTCAGCCCCTCTCTTCCACCTACCCCCAAGTCATCCATTTAACCCTGCCACTGCAGCTAGTGCAATATTGATGCCCTTAAACGCAGATGAGGTGAAAATGTGTCTGGAGGAGCAGATCCCTGTAGTGAGGGCAGCTGCACTTGCACAGGGTTATGAACACAGCGACGTGCAGCATTGGATGATTTAAACACGCCGTCCACATGCAGAAGTGGTTCTTTTACATTCAGACGGTCCTCAGAGTGTGATTCATGGTCCTGTACAATTTCAGGAACTGTACATGATCTGTTCAGCAGCCTGCCTGCTAAAGTGTTGGTGCAGGCTGCTGTTTGAAACTGAAACAAGCTTAAAAGGAGATTTAGGGATCACGGAGTGTTTATGTGAAACCCTAAACCACCAGAATACTCGCTCGTGTGGCCGGGGCTTTGTGCCCCGCCTGGAATGTTGATCTGAGAGGAAGACGAGGCAGGTGAGAGGTGAGGGGTGAGGGCAGGAAATCGATTTAGTCCCGTGTTGCCTGAATAATGAATAAGGCAGTGTGTCTAGAGATTGGTGAGCAATAGCTAGGAGGCGTAGGGTGGGATAGAATTGGAAATGTGTGATGTGGGTTCAAATGTGTGTTTGCATCCTTCAATGTAAGTGACAGAATTTAAGCACTTTTTTTATTATTTGATATGAAAATAAAACCATTTTTACTGCAAAGCGTTTAAGACGTGCTGCTTTTAGAAACGCAGTAAAACGATTTTACGATCAAATTTTAATTTGTTTCTTCCTCCTGAAAGGAGTATACACTGAGGGTACAAGTTGTGATACTTTAATGGAAACACAACTACAAGTCATGATTGTGTAGTCATTCCAGCACAGTGCATTAGGCAGCCGCATAAAACAACACGTCACCCCCCCCCCGGCCTTCACCTCATGCTACCCCAAGCAGAGCCAGTAACATTCCCACATTGCCTCTGAACACCAAGTGCCTGCAAAGCTGCCCAGTGGATGAGAGTTCTCCAACTGTAATTCAGCTGCCTCCGTACCAAGTACTGCCAGGAATTTTATATTTCTATGTTTTTGGGATGTCTTGGGGCCCCGTGGAAAAAAAAAAAAAAACAGTAGAGTTAGTGCTGAGAGGAGATGGGGAAGTGCCAAAACAAGAGAACAGCCTCTCTGTTCTCTTGTTTGGGGAGAACAGGCTCAAGAACAACTCTGCAGACGTAACTGGCACTGCAGAAAGCGCCAGAAGCTCCTCTGAAGTCCGTCTGAGCTGAAAGCGGTGCGAGATGCTCCGATGTTTTATTGACATATGGGCAGAAAAAAAAAACAAAAAAAACCCCGTCAGTCCTGTGAGTGAATGTAACGGAACATCTTACGTACGGACGCTGACTGTGAAGCCTGGAGATGGGTGGGCTCACCAGTTTTGGTCATGCCGCTGTGCAGATGAGGTCAGCGCCTTTGGGCTGGCTGGCCGCTGCCCAGACCACCCCTCCCACAGCTTACATCAACGGGCTACCAATGTACCACTTTCCACCCCCAACTCTCAAGAAAACATGTGAATGGAGGAGGTTCTAGGGTGAGTGACCTCTCACAGCTACTGTACAGTGGCGCTTTTACTTTCACACCAGATGAGGACAACAACCTGCACCCTCACACTCTCATGAGGATGTTTCCGGCACCTGCTGTGACGAGTTTGTGTGTGATGGCACCGGGGTGACAAAAAAAGAGGACTAATATTGGCTCTTAATATTTGATGCGCTCAGGTGCTGAGTGCGTGTTTTTCTTCTGCCGCGCCACTGCTGCATCTCAGGTTAAGAGAATACAATGGAGACGTGCTTAAATAAATAGATGTGATCTACTTATACCACTGATTTATGCCTTCACACCATTTTGTTTCCTTGTGTGTAACCTTACTCCAGCCAGTATGTCTTCCTTTGTTTATTGAATCACACTATATTCAGTTTACACTCAGTGCTGAGGGGGCAGGTGAAATGAATCTCATGTCTGACTCTACTCTGTCTGACCCCCCCCCCCCCCCCAAAGATTTCTCTTTTTTAATTTCCCAGAAGACACAATGTGTGATGTCGTGGATTTTTGTGTGAGGAAAAGAGGATGTGTGCTGCAGCCCAAATAATCGGTTGGAAGGATTCTCAGCAGGGGAAGGTAAACTGAAAGTGACACCGGAGTGGTGAGCTCGGCATGATGCCGTCTGCATCTCAGCTCGTCTGTTGAAACTACAGACCCCGCGAGATTCCATGGGAGTACAAGTGAATGCTTCCCAAAAGGAGGAGTCCCCCCCCCACACACACTTCATTCATTTTTCATATCCCGGGCTGTATCAGCTGAGTTGATGTGACTGTGTCAGACTGATTCGGGGAGGAGCCCTGTTGAGGTTAAGTGCTTTGGTGTCTGTGACTCAGGGGACACGGTGGAGGAGGAGGGGGTTGGGGGGTGAGGGGGTGGAGACGGTTGAAGAGGAGACTGAAAGATCTGAGAGATCCTCCCATGAAGTTCAGGGTGAGGTTGTATGAGTTTGGCCTCGGTGCTGCACATGTACCGGGCCTCAAACACAAGCTTGCCTAATCCTGACAGCTCTCTCTGTCTTCTTAGATCCCCGGGCTCCACGCAGCAGGGAGCCTCGGCATCATATCCTGCCGTGTGTAATCCAAGAGATGTTTGTACATTTTTCACAATTGCACAGCAGCCGTTTTGATTTCTAGGCTACTGCACATCTTCTCCGGTTGCCTATTTGCAACTTTTCCAAAGCATTGTGTGATACTATTGTTAGTAGGCGGTTGCTGTGATACAGTGGAGCACACATTAGCTATTTTGTCTCCCCCTCTGTACCTCTGCACACTCGAGCTGCGATTGTGTGTGTGTGTGTGTGTGTGTGTGTGTGTGCACTCACAGGAAACAGACTGCCACGCCGCACACACCCTGATCACCATATCCAAACAATAATGGGACGTCACGCTTCATTAACAACAGCACAATCACACTCATTTTCAAGCAGCTTTAGTTAATAAAGTGGAATAGGCCGGGTACCTCCATTATCATAGTGCTACTTAACATTAATCTCGGTCATTAAAGAAGACTGATACACAATCCCTCGGCAGATGAGTAGCACAAAAATCAGGGATCGACTGGAGGAAATGAAGTGCTCATCGCTCTACTAATGTCTTTGCCTCGGTTTTCCTCGCAAATCCAACGAATCTAAACGTATTTAGAAGTATTGACGCTGCCAACCATGACTTGGAGGTGAGGTTTTGATCTGCTGCTGTGGATGTAAACAACTCATTAGGCGGAGAGCAGGATGCCTGCTGACTGGCAGGGACAGCAGGGGTGCTGGGGAACATTTTAACTATCTCACTAACTCTATCTCTCCTCTCCACTTTCATCCATTCATCATCCGCCAGAGGTTTCCTTTGGAGATGTGGGGGTATAATTGTGTCTTACTTGTGATACAGATTCATTCTCTCTCTCTCTCTCTCTCTCCCTGTTACTTGCTGTTGGAGTCTCTGAACCCGCTTTCAACTCCCCTTGTTGCTCTCCCTCTCACCGTTTTACTCATCCTTTTCATCCCGCCGTCTTACCTCTGCCTTCTGTCTCCTCTCACACATTCTTGACGGAACCCCGGCTGCTTCTCAGGCTTCGGTGTTACCCTTTGTCCCTTGAACACGATGCCGCTCCTCATATTTTCATTCAGCTCCATCGCTCTAGAGATGTGACCTCCCCTCAAAGTCTCTAACCCTTTGCCCCATTTGCATTTCTTCATCACTCTGAGTTCTCAGTCAAGTCACATCTCCTCGTTAATACAAAATAAATTGCATGGTCACCTAGTTGTCCTGTCTCAGCCAGGGATCAGTAAACAATGGTTGTTTTGAGGATGTCGATTACTGTGACATCTTAAAGTAGCATGGTTATGAATTTTGAGTTGTGTTGTAGCGGTGTACCAACCCAGCAGCCTGTGAGCACATGAATTTAACCTTAAAAGTCCCTCGGAGTTATTCCTTCAGCCCTCTGCAACTTCTGTCTGCTAAAAGCCCATTTTTTGGGGAGCAGCTCCACAGAGGAGAGACTGATTTCATCATAATGAGACTGATCTCATTATGATCAATTATAAATGTGTGTGACCAAGCAGAAAGTGTTGCCATTGGTGATATATTGAACGAGGGTAAGAGTTGATGCATACTAATGAGTCATCTAATCCGTAAAAATGGTCTCTAGCCAGCCTTTTGAACAGACATGGTCACTCAAATTCATAGAATCGTAGCAGTAAACAGTCAATAAGGAGACTTTTCTTACTCAGATTTGTCTCTTTGCATCATCTTCAACCATATGTTTAATCAGGCTGTGTTCCATCTTCACTCCCTCCAGACTCTCTGTTGGGATGAGATTAGCATCTCTTTGTCCCTGTGAATGGCAACACACAGTCTGTGACGGACCTGAGAGGCAGCATAGTCCCGACAGAGCAACCACACAAATTAACTTGTTTCAACAAACAGAGCAAGGGTCAAGAGAAAAGCTTTCAGTTACATTTTTTTTTTTTTAAAAAAGCCCATTTAAAGGGAAAGGGGTGGGGGTTGTACTTGGTGACACAAGGGTTGCTGTTCCTGCTTTTCTCACCTTAATCCTTACCTGAAGTTGCCTTTTGTGACATACATACGTACATGTCATACCTAACCGTAGAGAGGAATTCAGTACAGCCTCAACAGTAAGGATAATAATGATGTTAAAGCAAACTGATATCGGCAGATATCCAAATTCAGGGAACAGATCGGAAGCGAAAACATGTGGATCAAACATACGAGTAAAACGTGCAAAAGGGAAATGAACTTAGCTTGCTGTTTTATTCACAGTCGTTCTTAGTTTGCTCTCAGTGTTGACAGAGAAAATATGTGGACATTATATTTCAGGCGTGTTGCCATGGTGATTAGCAGAGCTGGCCCTACCAGTAAGCAAAACCAATTTGAGGACACACTGATGCTGCTTTCAAAAGCCACCGTTGCAGTTTCAAGGCGAAAATGAGCCAGTGATTCATATTTCACACTCCAAACCAGCAGGAGGCAGCATGTCGTTATAAAGTTGATTTATAGATGAAGAATGCTTGGCATGATCCATAGGGTGAAACTCCCCATGTAGGATTTTGTTTCCAACCAGATTGTTTCATGACACACTGTGAAAAAAAGATTTACTGAAATTGTTTCCCAAAAAAAGGCCAAGGAGACCATTGATCTCTCAAGTCATTCTTAGTGACATTCTATTAATTTTCATCAGCGTTGCACTTTGTAGACGGTCCACGTACTCCCACCGCCAGCTGCACAGGGCTCTGTGTTATCGCTCCTGCTTGGAGGATGGCTGGTTTGGATTAAAATTAGGTTGTATGTCATTGTCTTACCCGTGGGTGTCTGTTTTTGCTCCACTGATGTCTTACTCATGATACATTCATCCTGGAAGTTTGAATTGGATCTGCACCTCATCTCTTTTTGCGGCTGTAAAAGATACTGTGGTACATTGTGCGTACGGAATCCAGTCTATTACGTTTCCTTTACTGGGTCAAAGCCTGTGTATACGACTGCTGCAGCCTACTGCAGCTAACAAACATTCACCTTCATAGATGCATGTAAATGAAGCACCTCACATTTCCCCTCCTTCTTCCCTCCTCCTTTCTCTTTCTGATTGCAGCCATCTTAATTATAAGAAGGGTTATTATCCAGTGAGGATGTTCTCCCTCATGGCCCCAAGGACTTTCGGTGCTGAGACTTATGCTGTGTTCACATGGAATCAGGGAAACCGGATGTCATTTTAGTGGATGAGAGAAGCACGATAGAAGGCGACGTCTACCCCCGCCCCCCACCACCACGGTAGTCATTACCGGATGTGACGTAGTTCCAGTTTGCGATGCAATACTTAGAGAAAACAGGATTTTATAGTCATGTATGTATTGCTGTAATAATAATAACACGAAATAATACATGAGAATCTACTGAATATTTTATTTACAGTCAACAATACAACACCGACATAGAAACATGTCACGTGTGTCCTGTTTCGCTGTCGTGTGGTTCCGTCTCTCCCGTCTGCCGTGTCCCTGATCCCATGCGAATGGAGCCTTAATAGTGGAACCTCTTTTCCACAGGGCTTCACGTGGTAATAAAAGAACCCCATCAGTGCAGTGGACATTCACACACACACACACACACACACACACACGCAGGGAACGCTCCATCTACATGTGAACTCTGTCTGTCTTTCACTCACTGTTTTTATCCACTGGCAACAAACTGAAAAGATCCCATATGGCTTTACAGCAGAACTACTCCTCAACGGATGCACAGACACAGACGAGAGACAAAGCCGTGTTGGAGTCACAGGGATGCCTCGGTGTGATGTATGATCTTCGTTTCTCCCCCATGGGCCATCTCCAGCTCAGCATCAGCCATAAGACAGACAGAGGAAATGAACAGTGGGGAATCTATCTCTCACGCTGGCATTATTTCTGCCTGGTGAGCTCCAAATTAACACATTTATTGCCTCCACTTAGAGCAGTGGAAAACTGTTGAGCAGGCGTTGTTTGCTCCGTGTTTTTAAGTGCAGATTTAATTAACAGCAGTAGATTAGTGGAATAAAAGGTTGGAAATGAGCCTATCATGTCCATCTTCGCTCCAGAGAGGCAGGTTTATTTGACTTATTCCTTCGTATACCCTGTTATTTAAATGTATTTCTCTTCATGTGTACACAGTCACAGGAAGTCATTTCTGTCAGTGTTCACTTCAAAGAGAGTCACACCAGAAGACTGGCGCTGGAGGGGATAGCAAAGGTTTCAGCTAGCAGGATTGCACAGTTTGATTACTTGTGTGTGTGTGTGTGTGTGTGTGTGTGTGTGTGTGTGTGATGGTAAAGTGTCCTTTGTACATAAAGCGACTTGCGAGTGAGGACATCTGGACGCACGGGTGAGGTTTAAACCACTTGTAGGGAGTCAAAAATGAGGCTTTCTGCACGGCAGCGAGTTGAGGAGGTCCAGCAGATCCGAGAATCCTTCAGTATCTCCAATGTCAACACCCAGTTAGAGTTCAGCAGAGCAGGAAATATTCTATAAGAAATATCTGAACCTTATAATGCGTGTTTGTAAATGATAACTTGCGAATGAGAATGGGCTGCACACTGTGACGGAGCAGAGCGTACAGCCAGTGGTATGAAAACCCTTTCTCATTTCCTGTGCTGTTTCCTGCTCTATTTCCAGTGACTGTGCTGCGTCTCTTGGGGTTTGAAGGTAAAGCGGCAGCTTTGATTTGATGCCTGAGCAGCAGTCTTTAACGTTGCCCTCCAGCTCTCTTTTTTTTTTCTTTTTTTCCTGCAGCCTAGACTGATGTCTCAGGGGCACCGCATCTCCTCGCCTCCTCAGCCCCCTCAACCACCACCCTACCTTCACCTCTAGCCCTTTGACTGCGCAGTCAGCCAGGCTAATGGGGCCACTTACAGTCCCTTTAAATCTTAACGGTGCTGGTTAACCCTTTATTGATGTTCCCAGACCCCCAAGGTGCTTGCGGGCTGGCCGGACTGTAAATCTACTACCTGGGCTTGATCAGCTGCTCACAGAGAAGCCTGAAATGAAGGGGCTCAGTCATTAGACGAAAAAAAAAACAACCATTTGTCCACAGCAGAAGGTTTCTCTCTCCCCTTGCTTTATAATAATTGCATCTTGCTGGATGGCAAGACCAAAAAAAGAGGAGGCATACTGATACATACCTGTTCTGTTTTATTGCTTCTTTTTAACATGATGACAAGGCGGCAGTGATACGATACAGACGAACTCTTGTATTTAATGGATCACTGTCCGTGCCAGTGATCTGATCTGAACACAAGTGTCTAATCTGAGTCCCACTCCCTGCCTGTTGTTGGGTTAAATGGAAAGAGAGAGAGAAAGGTGTGTGAGCAGCTGAAATATGACAGGTACCTATATCATGCATCTTGGATCATTTCTCCTTCCATACTGGAGTTCACGCGTTGTAGATTCTAGATGTATTTTCCGAGGCAGATGCTAGCTTTGATTGATTTCTTTCTTTGCCGTGGAGCATCTTGCAGATGCTCCTTCTGCGCTCCTCAAATGTTTGCTGTACAAAAACAGGCTGAGACCTTAAAAACCATCAGCCGATCTCCCCTGAGGCATATGTGGAGTCTGGTGTGCTTGTCCAAATATCTAATAACCCATGTTTGGTCTTTAGGATATATCCCACCCTCATCCGACTCATATCTCCTATTTCCCAGAGGCCTTCAATGAAAGGGAAATATGTTTACCTTAAGACAAACACACTAAGCCGCATGCAATATAGCTCGTGAGCCACTGCCACTGGTTTTCTTCAATATCCGACGATATCTCTGCGACAGGTGGCCTCAACTGTGGTACAATAAACTCCACAAGTCCGCTCTCTGTTTCAAAGGCCCTCGGTATCCTTTCACTTCAGGCAACTTTGGTCTGATGGTCTGGGACATGTTAGCCAGCTGCCAAATGAAAGGGGATAAATCACACAAATGAAAACAAATAGAGCCAGGTCTGCCTAGGTCTAATCAAAACCGGCTCCCTGACTCTGTAAACTCCTCCATGTTCTACATATAGTTGATGGTGCTCCCGGAAACATGTGTTCCTCTCTCAAACAAAGCCATGTGTGGCTGGCAGGGCCACTCTTTCTTTTTTCCCGTTCGAATATTATGTCCAGGTGCTAAAGAAACATTATTCTTTGAAAAAAGCCATGCAAAAGCCATCCATTTCTAATTGTTGGAAAACAAATATGCACTTCATGTCCCGTGGTGTTCCTCTCTGGTGCACTGTTATGTTAACTAATGCTTATGTTCTGTCTCTTCCATGCTCCATTTCCTGGGTTTTGGTGACTCCTCATGAAGGTAAGCATCTTCAATATCTATTTTCCACATTATTCTTCATCTTACCATCGTCAGGAATATTCCCATAAGTCATATTATTCCAATTCGACCCTTATTTACGTCACCTGTTGTCTCACACTGATTTCTTCACTTCATATTGTTGTTTGCGTTTGGAACGACCACTATAGTCTTTCATATACATTTTTTTTAATATCGTATTCAGTTGGTTTTCTTTGGAGGGACATCTTGATGTAATTGTACCGGCTGAAGGTCCTTCTACTACTGTTCTGCTCCGCCAGGCTATATCCTGTATGAAGGCTGCTGCACTGGGAAAACAGAAAGGCTCACTGACCCATGGACTAGTTCAATTAGCATTCGCCAGCGACACCTGCTCTCACCAGTAACTTCCTAGTTCTAGTATCACCATGAATGTGTACCCTCTGCCGGTATGACTGCACATCCGCCATGAAATATTAAAACACGAGGCTGGGAGTGCACCGGGGCAGACTTCTTGTTCCCCTCGCTCATCAAAAATAAAAGGGCAGCAACTGTTAAGTATTTAGAAAGTAGGGAGGGTACAAGAGTGAGGATTTTACAACCTAAGAGAGCAGATCAAAACAAAGCAGTAAAATGTCAAAGACAAAATAGTGTCAAAGAAACACAAATGTGTGATGATGCTGCTGTCGTTTTCAGTTCCAGTGCTGTAGACACGACAGCACCTGCCGCCAAACCAGCTCACGTTCATGTTGGAAATGCTGAGAAGCGAAGACAGACAGAGTGGAGTGAAGTGAGGGTTAAAGGTCAGAAAGTGGAGCCACCTAGTTCGTAATGGCTTAAACCTCTGACTGCCGGCCAAGGCCTGAGTCGTCTCTTCACGCTGTAACGCAGGCGGTGTCCTCAGCTCTGGAAAGAAAACCCCGATCGGTTCCTGAAAGCTGAGAACATCCGTGTTGCTGTCAATACGGTAATCCCATTCGCTCTGTTGCTGGAAGCCATTACCGTAATGACAGCAACCTGGCTGTGATGTAACGTGACTTACATCTCTGCAGCTCTGTGTTCTAACAGCTTTGTCTCTCTGCAAGCTGACCACAGAGATTATTTATCTGGATTCAAACTGCAGATTAAGATTGTAAATATTACCCAGTACACGTCTGACTTTATGGAATTTGTTCTTCCTTAGAGCTTGTTCTCCAGTGAAACATGACTAAGTGTTATCTATTTGTTTCTTAATGTGGCTCTTGTTTCCCCGCTGTTGAGAACAGATGTGCCTGACGAGCTTTGTGAAGTGGCGGAGATATGCGGCGGGACGAGAACTAATCAGTACTGCGGAGTGCGTCATCTGCTTGAGCAGAGGAGGAAAATTAAGCTGTTATAGTGGATGTTTGCTATTTTGCTGTCCTGGTCGCACAACAACGTAACCTTTTTCAGACTTTAAAGATCTGCCAAGGAAACGGAGAGGAGCTCCTCTCTGTGACCGGCTATTTGAGCCAAGGTGTATTAAAGAACATCTGGTCGATGACAGGGGAGGAATGAGGAGAGGTGTAGAGTGAGAAGCAGAATTGGAATGCACTTTGACCTGACCTGACCTGATAACCCTGGGTGCTGATGCCTGGTGACATCTATGAACCCTTATTAGATCTGTTCAGTCCAGTCCAAAACACACTGGGACCCTGGACGTGCACTGTCTCCAAAGTGGAGTTAGAATGGAATCTCTCAGTATAGAACACAGGACAACAGAAACAATTAAAAAAAAACAGCAAAGGCAGGAGAAACCGACCCCCAGTGAATAGATATAAATAGATAAAGTGCTAAAACGTGAGCAGCAGCAAGGTCCTCCAGTGGCGTCAGCGGGCAGCCGATGATCCTCTCTGCAGCCCTCACCGCTCCCTGCAGGGATTTTCTGTCAGCTGCCAAGCAGTGTGTAGGACGCTGTAATGCAGTAGGGGAGGGTGGTTCGATGGCAGCCCTGTAGAGGGAGATCAGCAGCCTTTCCTCCGTGTTGGTCCTCCTGACAGCTCTCAATAAATAAAGTCTCTGGCGAACTTTCTTCACCGTGGCGGAGGCGTTGACTGACCAGGAGAGGTGTTTTCGGAGAACTTAAAGGACTGCACTTGCCTCACATCCCCCCATTTATGCAGGGAGGGGGCGGGTCTGAGTCACACTTCCTCCTGAAGTCCAGTTCAATTTCTTTGGTCTGTAAACATGTGACTATTCTGCTCAACTCATTTCGGAGCATCCGTCTGAACATTAAATGTCCCATTTTTTTCTGTCACAAGCCTGAAAGCTCTCGCACCTGTAGCAGCGATTGATTACGTATTGACCCGAGCCAAGCTGCTGTGGGCTGGATTGCATTTGAGATGTCACTTTAGTGGGTTTTTTCTTCGGTGATACATTCACAGTAGGTGGCCCCTGTTCCTATTAGGCCTTGTGGCTGACCCAAACATCGACATCTAGTGGAAGGAACCACAAACCTCAATCCATCCACACAGTCCACAAAGAACTGGGTAGGTTGTATTTGTCAAACATGTATCCTCACAGTGGAAACAGGATATTTGGGCGGAGATGTACGATTAAACTAACAGGAGCTACTTGTTTTGTTAATGAAAAGGAGGAATCCACGATGCAGTTCCTGAGTGGTTAAGTGGATGCTGATTTGCTGCTTTCCGTTACAAATGTGAAACCACAAGCAAAAACAGTCTTCCATTCATACTTCATTATCCCCAGTTAAGATGGGAGAAGGCGAGAGTCTTGACACGTTTATGTTGATGAGTACGTCCACCAGGTATCTGCACTGGCTGCCTCCATTTAATTACACGTTCAAGCTTTGGCCGCTTGGCCGACAAGGACTCTTAATTGGTCTGCCTGCTCTTCATTATATTCCCTTGTGATATAGATGAGGTAGACGTATCTTCACTCCAGGATTTCTAGCAGCATTGGCGTTTTCTCATCACAGCAGGAACTTCCTGTTGAGGCAGTCTGTTGCTACTATTTCCAATCTAGATCAAACTAGAATAACAGACTTGATGAGGAAAATCTGTTCTCAGTGGGGTTTTTCTTCGATGAGCACCGATCACAGCCACTCTATCTAAGATTAATTATGGAGATTTCACTGCTCAGGACGTTGGCCGTAGGACGAGGAGAATGCAGGTGTGTGACATGATCCGTCGCAGTGGATTGATGGGTAATGCTGACCAGTAACGTTGGGTGGGATCTGCTCTCAGACGTGTAGCTCAGGATAAACAAGCTCCCCTTCCATTCTGCTGTTTATCTTGTCTGAAAAGGAGTGAAGAGTGTCAGCACCTTTCTGAAAAGTTTTTCAACTGGTGCTCAGAGCACTTGGAAAGAAAAGAAAAGAAAAGAAAAGATGGAGCCTGGAATAAAAGGGTGATGGGGATATTAAGTAATAATAAGTATTTACTCCCCTTCCAAAACACAAAGTGACCTCCAAACTGAACATCAGCAGAACCCAATATGCAGATTCCTCAATGAAGCCTCTGCTGGACCAGACAGAGGTTTTGTGGGTCGCGTGCATACTGTATTTATGTATCTTCCGTCCGTTGTTAATAAGTGTACACTGATGTTTTTGTCGTATGCTGAGGGGTGCACTCAGCAGTGTGTAGGAGATGATGGCAGCAGGCAGAGGTTAATGTACAGCCCTGTTAACATTAATGGATCCTGTGGGGGTACAAAGCTGATACAAAACTTGTAGACCCCTCTCATGGTATATTGCCTTTAATATGGCGGTGTTGACACACTGCACAGCACATGATGGGCAAGAATGTTTAGGGCAGCGGCAGAAATATGTAGCAATAACACCGCTATTATGGGCAGCATAAGGGATCTTTTCGATCCAATGGATCATGTCTCTGCACACAAAAGAAACACAAGACAGATATATTTATTTACTTCATTTATTAGTTTTTTATTATATATATATATATTTTGAAATTCATGACACTTAGACTCCAGATTCTTAGTCCCGCCCATAGCGCTTCCTGACCAGTGCTCGTTGGGGTAAAAAGGTCAGGACGAAAGGAAATGAATGCTCATGTTAGCTGGTCCTTTGATAAAAAGGGAGGAAGAAGCGGTCTTGTGTAACTCATCACTCTGCATGAATTGGTCAAATCATCACACCTCGAGTTAGAGGAGGAGATACTCTCGGTGCCTGTGCTAGCCCCCAGGAGGAGACACACATCTGTGGTTTGGAGCTAACAATCACTCTAAGGTTAACGTTCACCAAACACCATGACCCAGGGTATGAACTCCTCGCTCAGGATGTGTCCTGAGGTTAAAGACGAGGTAACGATTTAATTACATGTTAAATGGTTCAAACATACTAGAAATAGGAATGTCAAGGAAGACGTCGTGTTTAGTCATGCATCCTGCATAGATATAGCTCTTGGCTCCGTCTTGATCAGGGGTTTCTTTGTTGAGGAGCAGACGGCAGGAGGGGTGAAGTCAGCAGGGGTCACGCTGGTGTGACCTTTGATGGGCTGATTCACGAGTGGTGGAAGGATACCAGGCTGGATATCTGCTACAGATATGACATGACTGTATTAAAAAAAAAAAACAAAACATTAGGAAAACATGACCGGGCGCTTAGCAGAGCACTGGACATGGAATCTGACATTTGAATAATTTCATGCGACGTTTTGTAGACGGAATGTGATATGATGCCGATTTTATCAGTCCTCCCTTCCGGGAATGAGTCATTAATCTAAGTGCACATTCTTTAGTCCTCCTTTTATTAACACACTGACAGACAACTAGATCCAATACTAGAGGTTCACTTGGGGAGGGCAGACCCCTGCCAAGGACAGTGTATCATTTCCTGAGAAATTAATGAAACCGTCTGGAGACACTGGAGTCAGTACACATTCATGTTTCTTAAAATATGATGACTCAGAGTGTAATTGACTTGAAGTCTGTGTATGCCTCGTTGTAAATTAGTACAGCAGAGAGGCACAGGATAAATAATGGAGCGGTGTGTTTTAACAGCGACAACGTGACTTAGGATAGAAGTAAGACTGACAGTGGTGTCTGTCATGTTTTTGATAAACTCCACAGACATCAGAGAAGCAATGTAATCGGCTAATCTGATCTGTTGGGAGGGGAGATGTTGCCACGGTGATGATAAATGTTTAACGGGGGACAATGATTCAGCTGAGAGACATCACTCACACGCCTTTATAAAACTGTGACGCACCTGCAATCATCTATTTCTGACGTTGTCATGAATGTGGTGATGTATGTGTCTTGCGGTGACACAAGTTTGGGAAGTACACCAAATTACATACTGTTCAGTCGGAGGCTATTTCTGTCACTTGAACAGCGGTGGAAAATCTTGAAATAAATGCTCTGGATGTGTTCTGAGAGAAAAAAAAAAAAAGTTCATGAAACAGCCCCTTCTGTGTTTCGTCACCCCTCCATCACCGTCACAAAGACTTCCCTCATCATTTAGGTACATTTGCTGACAAACAAATGGAAACATCGCCTCTCCACCGATTTACCGTGGACGCTGCACTTTCCTCAGTGATTTAAGCAAAACAAGTTATGATAATGTTTCGCTTAGTCTGAGATTCGCATGGCCAGTCACACCATTAATCATTCTGTCGAGAACGCAGGGAGGCAGGGCTGGATTGGGGGTGTGACAGCTTGGCAAGGTGATGTGAGCTGAGCTGCTAGCCTGTGGAGACATGTCCCCCCCCCCCCCCCCCCCCCCCCCCCCCCCCCCCCCCCCCTCCCCCCCCCCCTCCCCCCCCCCCTTCCCTCCTCTCCTCC
>CAAKHB010007213.1:172005-184409 GCA_901007665.1 Aeoliscus strigatus | reverse complement strand
CCCCCCCGGTTTGTATCTCCTGAGCCCAACACCTGGCCCATCACTCACATTACAGAGTGTTTGAGGCTCACACACAAATATATTGCGTTACAACTGACACAGGTTCAGTGTATATATAGAATATTCAGTCAGTTATACTTCAAATGTCAGTAACGACAGTATGACAGTATTTTCAGTTCAATCATAACATATGATTTCATTTTACATCTCACAAGTTGTCTTATGTCCTCAGTGAAGTTGTAGATTTTTGTGCCTAGATGTACCGAAAACATTGTCATAGCACTGAAAATCAGTGTGCTGCGTTGTGTCCGACACGATAAGTTGCCATGTAAGTATCTTCTGGCAGCTGCAATCAGTGAAAACTATATTTTTAGAAATGATTTTCTTTAGCTTTGAATGTCAAGAGCACTGGAAAATACCTCTATAATCTGTGGAATGCTGATATGAACTGGAAGCAGCAGTGGCCATTCCTTTACCACCGCCCCAAGGATAATTGGTTTTTGGGAAAACATCCTTTGGTAGACTTTCAAACGGCCTGAAAGGTTCTTCGCAGTATGTTCACTCTTTGATCTGTCAGCTTGATTTCCCTGTGAAGTTTTGTCCAGTAGATGGTATGTCTGCGTTAGTGTGTGCTGCTATTGAACACATGTTTAAAATACGCGTGTGTGTGTGTGTGTGTGTGTTATTTCTTAGCTGAAGGCCATGTGTGAATAATCGTATCATGGGTTCAACATAGACAAGAACCTGCAGTTGGAGGAGTTGCATCAGCATCACAGCCAGAAATGTTGTCTGATGTCATTGTCATATCTAATTAAACCTTCCTGCCTTTTGTTTTGTTTTGTTTAGGTTTTTTTTTTTAAATAAAAGTAGAGTATGGTTGTCATATTCTTGAAAATCTTGAGTATATCTTCTACATCTCTTTGTCTCTCCCTCTCTGTGTCTCCTTCTGGTTTACCACCGAGGCTTCTTTGTCAGCCGTGTTTAAAACACCTGCTTTGAAAACAGAGATCAGTCGTGTGGAAAAGCCCAACAGAAGCCATCAAGGCTTGTGGATCACAGGCAAAGTCAAATATTTGGGAACGGAGCGGCTGGGAGGTGCACAGAGAAGAGATCTTTTCATCCCCCCCCCCCCGAACCACCCTTATAGATGAGGTTTTCTGCAGCTGTCAGAATGCATCTCTGGGTTTGAGGGAATGAGTCTTGGCAAGTGACAGGGTGCAATATATCTGCACACAAAGAGGCTGATTACAAAATCTTTCTCGTCAGGCCAAGCAGCTATAACTATTGTTATTGTGAGTGGTGTGTGTGTGTGTGGGGGGGAATTCAATATGTTATCCCAAGTGTGTATCCTACGGTAGCTGTGTATCAGCAGAGATCTCCGCTTTCCATCGATGCCAGGCTGACTCAACATTACACTGAGATCCCGACTGCCACTAGATTAGAAAAGTAATTCCACTGAAAAAACATTTCAAGTTATTTGACTGACAGTCTATTTATCTACGGTTTTATGAGGTTTTTCTTACAGGGTAAGGAATCGTTCCGATACTGACTGCAAGGACATTCTGGGAAAAGGACAAAGGGCAGCTTGAACAGACAAGATAGATGCATCTTATTTCTCATCGTGGTAAAATGGGTTCAGTGCTGACAAACAGTGTCCAACAGTATCATCTATGAAGGAGCCTCATCGCTGCTGCTGCTGCTGCTGCTGCTGCTGTAGTATGAACAGAATGATCCGGTTGAGTTTCTTCATGCCTGCTGCCATTCCACCTCTCGCTAGAAATCTGCCACTGGGGAGAGTCACAGAAACGTATGTTTGCAAAGATGAGTGGAGGCAGCCTCCATTTTTTTTCGACTGCGAAGCTGTCGGTCTGTCTGTGGCTATTTATCTGCTCTTCTCCCCGTGGGTGACGGAATGCGGTCGGCTGCGCCCCGCTATGGCGGAAGCTCCGTCCTTGGAAGTGGGTGAGCAGCGGACGAGCTGGGAGTCAGACAGATGCCCTCAGCTCACCACAGATCATTAATGCATGAAGGAGATGGAGATGGGCAGGATCCTGTTCCACCGGAGAAAAGGTCACAGCCAGTGGATCAGTGAAGGAAGGCAAAGGGACGGCGAGAGAAACAAAGGAGGGACTGGGGATAGGAAGCTGGAGTGTGTTTATGTGCTTTGTATACTCATTGAACTATCCTGACTACTACTATTTGTGTGCATACACCTGTTTGTGTCGTAGAATGTGACACAGATGTGGGACACGGTGGTTTATCTGTGTCACACCCAGAAAGCAGAATCTGCATGAATCCACCCTATTGATAAACTCTAAATAAGACAGTTTTAAGAAGGATATTCTTCTCCTCTGAGCCCCATTAGCCATCTGGAGGCTCACGAATGACGGCTGCTTTCTGGTATTTCATTTACATGGATCCCAAAGTGCACCTTGTGCTCATGTGCATCACAATATCAGCGGAATCGAATGAATGTGAGTGAATGTTTGGGGATGGTCGGAGAGGCCGTTGTGTAACTGTGGTCTCAGTGAATAATGTATCCAATGTAAAGCACCAGTAAAATTCATGAATTTTATATAATAATAATAATAATAATAATTTAATTTGCATTTCATATAATATATTATATATAATATAATATAAATTATTATTATTATTATTATTATTCAGGCTGTTCCAAACTGTGGTACCTGGCTGTGTTCTACTCTTGGGGGGTAGTTGATGGACATGGAGGGTTGATGGAATGCCCTTTTTAAGTTGAAATATTGCAAATCCTCCTCCCCCTCTTCCCCCTCCTCCCTGCTCCCCTCACATGCTCCCAAGAAGACTGACACTGATAAACCAGTGGGTGATCGCAAACAGTTCCAGACAATACACACAATATCCATTATTAAAATTTTCCAATTTTCCTGCTCTCATTTCATTTTGCAGAGATGAGCATTTGAAACCGTTTTGCGCAAATTTGTCGAGAGTGTGCACGTTCCATATGAGCTGCTGGAAGCCGCTCTGCTCAAGCGTGGTTGGGTAAATGGCTGTTGTGGCTGGGAGGCCAGCATGTTGTGGCTGCTTCTGCCTGCCTCTCACAGCCAGCCTCCGCATGTCCGCGGGGGGTGGGGGGGGCACTGCTCGCTCTCTGCGACTGGCCGATGCAGGGCGGGATGGTGGGATGGGCGGGGGCATGGGGACATACTTGCTCCTCATTGCCCCTCCATTATTTGTGGTTGACCTATTTCAGCAGTGCTTGCAGGGAAAGGGAGGGAGAGCGGGGAGGAGTGCAGGCAAAATCACAAGCCGACAGAGGTCCCCTGGTGAGAGGAGCTGGGTGTGTGATTCCCTAATGCAGTCACGGCATCACACACACACACACACACACTCACACACACGTACCTCCCTCTGCCAAGTATATTTTCCTCTTCACACATCCATTAACATGTGTGAGGTGTGAGCCCGTCCTCATATGTGTGCCTGCAAGCACACACACA
Organism: Aeoliscus strigatus; assembly: GCA_901007665.1. Lineage (NCBI taxonomy): Eukaryota > Metazoa > Chordata > Actinopteri > Syngnathiformes > Centriscidae > Aeoliscus > Aeoliscus strigatus. The sequence goes on along the minus strand of CAAKHB010007213.1, from coordinate 180,927 downwards.
TGGATTAGTGTGTTTAAGTGGTAAACACACATTACTGCTACATTCGCTAACATCTAATAGATATTACTACTGACTATCCTTGTATTATACCGTGTTGTAAAGTGAGCATATGCTTACTAAAGGGGCTAAAATAAAGTGTGAGTCAGGTCTGGGGTCACTACTAGACTCCCACAGAAGTTTCTCCATCTGCTTTGGCATGAACATCTCAGAGTGGAAAACCAAGAACTGGCAACTGCAACAACAATAATAATGTATTCCCTCGTTTTAATGTTCTTTTTCATCAGGCGCAGCCCTCATGTCATGTATGGGATCAGTAGCGTTTTTGTTTTGCCACTTATTTGTTTCTTTGCGTCTAATCCGTCACAAGTGTAAAAGTGTTTGATCATGTGGGTGATACGATCACATGTTTATCCAACAATAATACAAACTTTGGCCACGTATATGAATATGTATATGTATGTATATTTGCAGCATGCATAGTCATCTGTGTTTTCATGTCCTGCTATTGCTGCGTTTCTGTGCTATGTGGCTTTTATGGTTTAGGTTGTTTCACTTCCTAGGTTTGAGGTTTCTTAATATGAACCGGTAGGCGACGGATTCTCTTGTCATGTCAGGAAAGATACATGTTTGTTTTGGATGTCAAGTGTGCCATTTTTTTACGGACAAACTCATATTCGTATTAATAGTGCCGTCGTTTCTTGGTTCATTTCGCAAATATAAAACTATAAATAGTTGCCTAAATAAAGCAGGCTGAATATTTCTAGACACCTGAAATGATTCCTGCTTAGTGTATGGAATGGCAGACTGGAACAAGGGAGGTAATTTTCATAATTCATACGATCAATTTGTGAGTCGCGGTGGTCTGGAACAGATCCTGCTCAGCGTGATTTGACTGGTCTGTTAAACACTGAATTGGTGATCGGCCCTTTACACTACTTTAACGTTGCCGATTCAAACAAGTCAAAATGTATTATTACGTAATTGAAGCAAGTACATCCACCTCAAACCATAAAATCCACAAAGCCCAAAGGCACCGCAACAGCAAGACAATTGAGGTTTGCAGAAATGCAGTTGTGGAATGATTTTATTTTGGTGACTGGGTTGGTTTTTCACTTTATAAGCAAAAAACAAAACAAAAAAAACCCCTTCAAAGCACTGAGAACATGTCCAGAATCCAGTCAGTCATTTGAGATTTATTGGACCACATATGGAAGGTAACAATGTTACCTCGTGTTTTCAGTATTGGTGTTTCATAACACAAATATGAGCAGGGCATCAGAATCTGATCATAAACGGTCACTAAAGATATATTTGAGATGACTTCTGGTTCCAATTGGGAATAGCAATCTGTATCAGCCGGACACAGAAACAGTCCGGATATATCTGATGCTGTGATAGCAGGCGTTCAGAGGCTCACACCGGGAGCATTTGTGTGTAGACACTGTTTCACATGTCCGCTTTCATCAGTGTGTATGTTACTTTAACCTGCATGGGAGGTAAAGGCAGGGGGACTGGTCATATCTGTATCTGCAGGACTCAGGTCGAATACAATCGATCAATCAAACGACTGAATGCGGTGTCGTTTACTGTCTGAATACGATACCCCGTCCAAAATGTAACAGCAGCGACTGTGTGTTCGTTCCTCGGGAAGCCGATAGCCAAAGGAATGTAGCTGTGTAAATGAAGAACAAGCTTGTAGTTCAGCATGAATGAACGGCCGACTTTGCCGACTCGCCCACAGTGTTTGAGGTACAGGGGATCTACGTTATGTCGAATTCAAAATGGTTGCTGGCAGGAACACATTCATCACAGCAGGTATACCCACAAAACAACAAACCACCATAGTTCGTGCGTGAAGCTTTTGTGAAGCATGCTGGAACTCCTGTTGTCTACAGAAGCCTCTCAGTTCAACTCTTGAATAAACATGCAGGAAGAATACTGAGGGAGGGGGGTCCACTAAACTACTGTGAGACAGTCAAACACTTTACAGTCACTTTACAATCAAGTCCTGTCCAGCCCTTTTCAATTCAGAGAACTCAAATACTCTGTACTAAATACTACTAAAAGCAGCATTAATTTGTGGTATAATAAGAAATTAAAACAAAGCATGACTGTAACTGACAGTCAGGTCTGCGTGAGCACAAAGAAAAGTCTAACTTGTATTTGTTGGTAGAAGAGCATTGAAAAAGATACCTGATACCTGATTTTGTGCGTTTGTCTTTCATAATTCTCTGAACAGATTTGCTTTGCTTGTTTGCTTCAGCGTATTGTAGCTGTATTCTCCACAGAAATTCCGTCATGTTTTTTTTTTTTTTTCAGAGCTCCATCAGTCTTCGGTAAGTAAAGAATTAGCATGTTGTACAACAGCGAGCTTGCGTAACAGTATTAAGATTTTAACAGCATTACAGCCATATCTAACACTTGAGCTGTAAGGCTAAAAGCAGCATAATAAATTGCTGGAAAAGCGGATAGAGTTGGTGTTTTGTGTGCATGCAGCACAGTGTTCATGTGTGCACGTGTGTGTGTGTTGTAACCCTCAAGGCCAGATAGGGAGTCATGTCTATTAGCTGACTATTGCGGCTGAGGTCTTGTTTTTATTATCAGCATCATAATGGCGGTGTGTGTGCCCCCTTTAATATATCACCTGCTGCTCTCCATCTACTGATCCTGAGGCTAAGATTTATGAATCTGCATTACATCTGCCATGTCACATTAATTCAGCCATCATAGGCTGAAACACATGTACACACAAGCACACACACACACACACACACAGAGTTACGCCACCAAAGCCTGCATTAGGGCATACACCAACGTTTGGTGTGTTACGACAGACAGTAAATCAGGGTCTGTTTTTCCCTCCATCGCATATGAGATCTGTCGTAGATGGCCGTAGGTGGCTTGGTCCATCCCGGTTTGAATGAGGAACGTCGTGATTTTTAAGATTTTTGATTGGCTGGGGCATAACTGGAGTGTATGAATGTGTGTGTCAGGGGACTGACAGACTCCGGGGACACACACACACACTCATCCAGGCTCTAGTGTCCTTCAGATGACGTGCTGCCATTGGATTTTGTGCGGTCAGACATTTGAGTGCTTCCTGAGTGTATATTTTTACATGTGTGTGTAAGTGGGTCTAACGCCATGTTTGCCATGTGTGAGGTGTGTGATTTTTTTTTTTTTTTTTGTTATTATTATTATTTCCATCCGGATCATACAGCCCACGATCCATCCAAAGCTTTCTAAAACAATAATCAGTCAGCTGGTAGAGATACTAGATCAGTTACTGAAGCACTTTTAATTGTTTTTCAATCACCTGTTCACACTGACATTCACACTGACATTCACGGTTGCTAATGCTCTAGATGCTAAGCAACCAGCTCATGCGGAACTCATCAATTGTGCATCCGCAGTGCTGATTCAAAAGACAACCTCAGCAATATTGTATCGTCTGAAAGGTTAAAAATACACCTGGAAGTAGGTCAGATCTCTCTGACCAAGTCTAGTTAAGCTAGCGCGTGTGTATGGAAAATCATTGAGTGTTCTGTGATCTCACAATGTGATGTCCAATTTGAAAAAAATAACCAATTGATATCTCTCTGTCCACTTTCAGTTTGTTGTTATACATTCCGGTCTTTTCCCTTTACTACAGAAGGGACTGCCCGCTGTTTCAAGCCAATTAGGTAAAAAAGAGGAATCACATCAAGCTATTGGGCACAGTGTGGGGTCAGAGTGGGCCGCGTGTCTCCGCTGACAGGGACTGCACCCCTCCATGGCCCACTGGTCAGAATGGGGTGAGGTGATGGCCCTGTCGTGCTTTGGGCACCCAGGGGTGTGACATGTGACAAGCGAATGGGTCCTCCAGTTTGGGCTAAAAGGAGCAGTCCTAAAGACAGTGAGTGAATTCAAGCAGGGGTTCGTGTTTGTGCATCAGTGAACGTGAGTGGGTGGGCGTGGAGGCACACGTGCATGACACATATTTGTATTGACACCTGTCATGAGGCTGTGGAGCGTGAAGCCAACAAACACATGGAAGTGTCTACATTTGAAGCCTTATGTTACCTCTATAGACGGTGTTTGCTTGTCCCCAACTCTCCCCTACCCCCCTCTTTCTTTTCTCCTCTGCGGACACAGAGTCTGTGCCATACTGCACAGCATCGTAAATTAGTCCCGGGTGGTGACACGGTGCTTTCTGGGTAATTTGGACAATGGGGCGTTTGACAGCTCACCCATCACAGCTACAGCGCCCCAGGGAGCCACTACTCCTCCTGAGCTTTTTCCCTCTCTACTTGCTCTCTCCTCTCCTCTTATGGTGCTGATGGAGTGACTCGCTAAGTAGCAGCATCATTCTCCAATCAACCACCAAAATGGCAAAAAGGTTCCAGCAGGGAGTAAATGGGGGGGTGGGGAGGGGAGAAGTTGGGACGGTGAAGCAACATAGATGCTGAGCGAGTGGTAAACATTTTGGGATGCCAGTGGAAGAGGAGATTAGCAGTGTTAGCGAGTGTTAGTATTGCAGTGTTAGTATTAGCAGTGCAGGAAATTGCAGTAACTTTTTTAATCATTTAAATTTTACGTGATTATTTTCATGTTATTTCCTTGTTTAGACTTTATTTTAAATAGCGAGCGAGTCTATTTCAATACAGTGAACAATCTATTCAGACATCAACAACAGAACTTGAGAATTGAGCATTGAGAAAACCACGAACCTTAATTATGACGATGCTTTGACCTTGCCATCCTGGCGCTGTGAAGGGACTGGACAGACAGTGGCCAAGGCCTGGCATGACCCTGGCAACCACCAGCTGCCTGCTGCCAGACTACAGCCAGAGAGGACAGAGTGAAGGTCAGGGATGAGGACCGGAGAGAACATGTAAACACTGCCGATGAGAAGGACGTGACGAGCTGTGCAGAGACAGGAAAAGAAAAAAGGGTGCCCAATGAAACAAAGAAATCTGCATTTATTTGGGCGTGTCTCAGTCACTTTCTAGTTAGACGGCGCCATGGTGGAGAGTCTAAAAGGGTTGGACTTACTCCGTGAATCACTCAGGTGTGTTTTGGACCTATCGTTCATTCAATAAGCCAATCAGAGTGTCACTTCTCATTCCCTTTGAAAGTGGTGCACGTGGAGCGCACGGCGGATTGTTAGATCAAACGTCACATTCTAATCACATTTGTATTGTCATTTGGAAATGCACTTACTTGAGTATTTGTATTTACTTGTATTTGTGTTGTGTTTGTATGTAAAGCACCATGTGCTTTAGACCTAGATCTAAATAGGGCCCTTGATTTTTTACATCAAGAATATATATCTTTTCATAGCTAATTATCGTTTAAATCCTAGTTTACTGTTCTTCATAGACAGATCGAGACTCACCTCCACACAACTGGTTTCTGTTCAGCCTGTTTGAGGTCGACTGCGGAGGCTCAAATCGATTTGGCTGAATTTCTTCCAGTAACATGACATATGGTAAAGATAAAACCCCTGTGTTGTATCTCTGTACACTGCCCAGATTGAATAATTCATTTGTCTTATTTCTGCTTTTGTGTGCATGAGTGGCTCTGAAACCTGACCATTCTGCAAGCTCATGTTGATTTGCTTTCACAGATTGATCCGCCCCTTCTCCCCAGCAGACAGATTTCCATCCGACCTGAAACGGCAGACATCGCCGATCAAATAGCGGCGAGTTTAGTATGAGGTGCGCTGTTGTATAAATCTTTTGCCAAAGGGAATGATGTGTCTCTACTTTGGCTGTTAAAATGAGAGGTGATGGGCTGATGTGTGTCCTCCCTCCAGGTCACTGCAGGTCTGTGAGCTACAAACCGATTTTTAAAGTTAACGTTGGAGCCACCCAGCTTTTAACTTGAGAGAACATGCACTTCTCCTCCCCTGCTGGGCTTTGTGATGGCAGGATTCCCCAGAGATGAAATATGAGCGCGCCAGCTCAGATAGGACAGGGCAAGGGAGGGGTCACTGGCCCCGAAGAGTAATCAATGAATACCTGCTGCAGCCAAGCGTTAGATGGAACCCCGCAGGCAGCGTGTGCAGACCTTCTTGTGTATATGACGCAGTTGATCAGAAAGAGACACGAGCGTGGAAGGAACCTTGTGCTGCTTTCTCTATTTTCTCATGAAGCTATTAAAGGATTTTGCTTTTAAAACAACAACAAGCCTACATATTGATTTAAAGCACTGGGATGAATGGGTCTTTACTTAATCCAATACTAACAAGTATTGACCAGAGAGGGTCGTTACCATTGATTTATGTTCACTCAATATAATGGGTAGGTGTGCTCAAAGCCCATTTATAGATAGATCTGATTGACAGTCTATTTATCCTGCTTCAGTTGACACGACAGCTGAGTGGTTCATCGCTCCGCTCGACCACTCAGATGCAAACCACCCTTTGTCCTTTACCGGTGCAGCAGCATATCAAAACATGACCAAGGAAAGCCCTCGGTTGTCTACTAACTAGCCACTCCATCTGGAGAAGGAATGTGCTGCAGATGCAGTGATGGAGAGGGTAGCTGGGAAAGGGAAGACCCATCGGAGAGCAAAATGGACTAAAGCACCAATGAAGAGGGACAAGCTTTATGTCAGTGCTCATCCTTGTTCATGCTTGATGCTCCCCTGATGGAAAGGAAACATTGGCCTCACTGATACAGTACTTTCCTTGGGACAATAAATCTGCCTGAGTACACAACGCATATGGAGAGCTTATCTTGTCACAGGGGTGTCAGTTAGACGTTGAAAAGCTGTTATATGTTCAACATATAAGAAAAACAGCCCCACAAATGTCCTGTAGAAGTGTACAGTAAACAGGAGGGCAGGCCACCGGGGTGCTGACTGCAGCAAAGACAGAATGTGCAGTCTGAATATGTTGGTCGGATTTATTTTGCTGTCAAACTACTGGTTTGCGGAAAATACTGACTAAACATTTGGTAGTATAATTACCAGTAAAAGGCCCCTCTGTAATGCAGAGGTCTTAAGCTCAAGATAAAGCCCATCTCGTCCACATGAGCCGCTGCGAGGGTCGTCGTGTGATTGATGCGTGTCCAAACCTGACAAATGGGGGTACTTGAAATGTTTCTGATTAGTTTTGTGCCTGACCCTGTCACCAACACATTACAAAATAACAAACACTAACTAATGAGTAGAAAAGCGATCGCAGAGCGCAGACCTCCACCATGCAGCTCGTGTGTGTGTGTGTGTGTGTTTGTGTGTGTGTGTATATATATATATTTATATATACCTTGTTTCTTTCTCTGATTGGTTGAAGCACTATCCAAGTGCGTGCAGCGGTTCACCCCCCCCGTGAGCTGGGAAGGTCTATCGCTTGTTGCCAGACCCACCATCGTTCTGCATGCCTCCATATGGGAAGAGCCTTGCTGAATATTGAGGTCAAATTCTGAGTGCATCTCACGTTGAAAGAGAGAGAGAAACACCCAAAGCCTTTCTTTAAATTCGTTTAAAGAAATGACAGGCTTGTGGACAGGTTCATGGGTGTTTGTGAACAGGGGGGTGAGTGAAGCCCAGGAGAAAGCTGCTGGACTCTGCTGCTAGCTTTTACTGTTCTCAGCATAATAAACTATGAGGCAGCACTGATTTCCTCAGGATGTTCCTCAGTAGCTCCGGTCCAAGTATTTGAACAGGATTCTATACACATCAGGTCACATCTAACGGGGACTTCTGGCGCTAATCGGCCATCGTGACTGATTCCATTCAGTGAGCGGATGGTTTTGTTTTGAGGTTATTGTGGATATTTTTGTCTTAAAGAAACCAAGTCAGGCCAGAGTAGTACACTGTGTGCACACACTGAGCTCATACATTTTCATTTGTCTTTACTTCAGTGTAACTGGTAAATGTATTCATGGAACCCTGATATTCTGTTTTTTAACCTCAAAATGTCTCACTCTCCTGTCTTATCTGTCTAAGAGTATGTTGTGTAACATCAGTGGGGTGAGCCTTGTGCTTTGATTTTGCTCATGTCCAAAGTGTTAGCGTTTGAAATAATATCCTTTGCTTCACTCCCACTGCTGTTGGAGTCAAATCAAACCGGCTAGGACTTAAACTTTCAACGCCCACTGAACCTCTGTGCCCTTCCACTAGCTAAGGAGGGTAATAAAGTGAATTTGTTCTCCAGCGTTTTTCTATTAATTCAAAGACAGTGAAAGCCAATTTAATTTATTCAATCAATTTGTTTGGAGGACAATATGCAGTTAATTTGATCTTTAAGAGCTTTTGTCGATGGGATGTGGAACTAATATTCTGTTTGACTTTTAAAATATTCATTTAATATAAGATTTACAGTGTGAATAAGGATAACTCCCCCTAATTACAGAGCATAATAAAAGTGCTGCGAGGACAGATTTCATTAAATTTTAAACACTCAATATCGAGGCAATTTACAAACTTCCTGATTAAAATCAAGCCACATAATAACTAACGCTTGCGAATATCTGCATTGTATTTCAAACAGAAGGGTCGTGTCTTTTTAATGTTCTTATTAAAAGAAGTAGAACTAAGTACAAATGCAGATGGGATCTCTACAAGGATTGGTAGATGTTTCTGCCGAGTGATGATCTGAACCGTAGGTGTCTACTATCTACAGAAACAGCATCATCTTCAGCCTCTAAATTATTTTGTCTTGAACCTTCTCCATAACAAACAAATTGAGGCAGTCGGAGGGAGAGACGGAAAAAAAAAAAAAAAAAAGTTGTGCCTATCTCTGAGCTTCTTGGGGTGGTGGGAGTTCAGGCAATGTGGGGGAGAATAGTGTGATTGGTGAGAGTCTCTCATTTTTTTTTCATGTGGTTTTCTTCCTTTTTTTTTTTTTCATCTGTACTGGAGGCCGAGCTCCATTCACTTGAATCTATTATTTCTCACACTGAAGAAGTTTATGAATTTAAATTTCTGTGGGTG
>CAAKHB010007213.1:160987-171985 GCA_901007665.1 Aeoliscus strigatus | reverse complement strand
CTTTGTGTGTAAGGGAGCCACGCTTTAATGCTTGCTTCAGATCTCACTGCCGCACAGTTCGTCGGAGCGAAGGCGCCAGGAGGGAGGGAGAGAGATAGAGAGATAATGGGAATGGTGGGTGAAAGACGGCTAACACAATCTTTAATGAGTTTCTGTGGCTCTCGCGTCTGTTTCTGGGTCAGGGTCCCCTGGCTGAGCATGTGGGTGGACGGAGCGCTCCTGAGCAAAATAGAACAGAACAGTCAAGGTCTGTTCAAAAAGGCGTCTTATTAAAGAGTTATCACTTAAGGACTATAGCTCAATAATGATTTGTACTTTTATGACAGCAACAGATGAATCTATTGTTCAGGGTCCTGTCCACACAGTTGTGTCGAGAGGAGGGAGGCTTGAGGCTTTACTGTCTGAATATGAGACACGGCAGATTAGGGGCCGAGAGAAAGAGAGAAATTGAACCTTTATTGATGACAGCAGTTACATTCCAGGACACACACACAGACATGCAGCAGGAACCTCTACCAGCATCACACAAACCCACCCTTCTCCACGGTGAGGTTGGGCTTTTCTGATTGGCTCTTCATTTCCCAGAAGTCATCTTGGCAGGTATGGAGGGAGAGATAACATTAGAGACATCAGAGGCCCATATCTGCTCAGAGGCGTTATTTATTACTCCAAACGCGTCCTGGAAACAACCTCTGTCAGACGACAAGGCTCCAGCATGTCCACACAGGACACTGAGGTGGAGATAGAAGGACATGGCAGAATTACTGATGGGCTGATAAACTCTTTTCTTATCACAGTCCTCCATTCCGTTTGAACGTCTCAATCTTTGGCTGTCAGTCGGAGCTCCTCTTACCCTCCCGCTCTGTTCTTTCGTCCCTCTCTTTCTCCCTCAACCTGACTTTTTTTTTTTCCAGCTGTATCTCAGCTACTCTTCCTTCATTTTTCACACTTGTGAATAATTGATGTCTGCCGGTTCGATGGTAAGAATAGAACCGTCCTGGAGGTGACAAATGGGGTGGGAAATAGGCTTCATCCTTCTCTCTTCAAAGTGTTAGCCGTGCTCGCTTGTGGGCGTTCACACCCGTATATTTGTGTGCTTGTAATGTTTGGTGCCACTCTGAGCATTTGTGCATGTTTGTGTGTGAGCGTGCACATGCACTTGTGTGTTTGCGACTTAAGACAGAAAGATGAAAGGGAGTTGTAATTACAGGGAAGCATATCTGTCTAGTGCAGAAGTATCGGAGGAATGGCACAAACTGGGCCAAAAGCCTGAGGTCATTAGATCTGCTGCGTGTGTGAGTGTGTGCGCGTGTGCGTTGTTCTGTGTGTATGTGTGAAAGAGAGAGACAAAGCGAAAGGAGCGAGGTGGAGGTGGAGGCGGGGGCGACAGCGAGAGATCGGCTTATGAGTTCAGTTCCTCAGAGTCAACCTCTGAACTCTCATTGTCACAATTTACGCTGCCTCTCGCTCCTTTCTCAGCCGTAGCTGCTTGTGGTCAGACCAAGGAAGGTCCACTCTGTAAGTCCACGAGTCTCATTGCCTGAGACGAATCACATTTGCTCCAAACTATCTATAAGTATCTATAAATGAATGGGATTTGACTGTGTGCTGTGTGTGTGGATAATCCTGGACAAAGACTGTGGTTGTCATATGTCGCCCCCTCTGTCTCTTCTCTGCTATCCTCTCCTGTCTTGTTTTTTTTCTGCGTGTCCACTCAACTTCCGACCGATCTCTCTTTTCAGTCGATGATGACTTCATCGGTCTCGGGGAGCTGCCAGAAACCTTCCCCTCGGACCCCCCCGAGCCACTGCCTGTGTTTCTGATGGAGCCGGAGGAGGCCTACATAGTGAAGAACAAACCCGTCAACCTGTACTGCAAAGCCACGCCGGCCACGCAGATCTACTTCAAGTGCAACAGCGAGTGGGTTCACCAGAAGGAGCATACGGTGGAGGAGCGAGTTGATGAAAACTCGGGTCAGTGAACACGTTAGCTGCATTTAAGTGTGATACTAGATCAATTATTTATTTTGTTTCCCCTTCAGCAGCTTCACCTGTTTCTCTTATGTCAAAGTCTTTGTGTGCTCCTGACCTCTGACCTTCAGTGCCATAGAGGAACTTCCTAGATTGGCAACATGTGTCAGTGTCCAGAAAAATGAATCCAGGTAGTCCCATTACTCACATGTGCATTTTTGAGATAGGGTCATTTAAAAACAACATGTGTTCAAAAAAGCGCAGTGTTAACGTTAAAAACAGGAAGTGCCATCACCTGTGGCACTTCCTGTCTGCTGTCACATCAGGTTCATCTATGACCACACAAAAACAGATTAACCAACCTTTCCCTCTTCCTGATGGACATGCCCGTTTTATTTTCACTTCACAAATAGTGGTTCTTGTTTTTTTAAACTCATTGCCCATTCCTTTTATCACAGGCCAACACATGTAGGGCCTCCATGGAAATTTGGCCGCGCCCCAGCAGGGTCACAGATACACCCCACAGGACACTGTCGGTCTGTTAGCAAAATAACTCAACAAGTGATGAACGGATTGTAGTGAAATTTCCAGGAAATTCTGATAACGAGATAGATAATGGGACGGATTAAATTTTGGTGGTGAAACCATCTAAATCCAGGAGCATGTTGAAGGATCTTTATCATTTCAAAATAGGGCCATTTTTAGCATATGTGTGTGTGTGTATATATATATATATATATATATATATTACTCATATCAGCAGATCAGTTAATATGATTTTTGGGGTTGGAACCCGCAAAAATACTGTGCAATAAAATAACAAACAAGATAAACAAGGTGTAAACACGGTCAAAATGTACTGTGGACTGCAGGTCCTATAGCTGCACTAACCCCCCCAAAAAAAAAAATCAAATAGGAGAGCTGGAATAATGAAAGATAAACATTTGTGGTAAAACCATAGAACTATTTTAATGTCTCCAGATTCTATAAGGTCAGATAACACACATCTTATCTGTTGTCATAGACTGGATAGTGGCTCTGATCAATTGTTTAAATATTGAAATAATACAATAAGAAACAAATAGCACTCGGAGTACATTATATGTGTAACAAGGTTGCAAAGGATTTTTTAATATCTATTTGACTATTAATGACATCCATGTTATTTCACATGATAAAGGCATGTTTTGATGATCAATTCATTCATTATTATAGATAATAGATATAGTTAATGCATGAAAATTGTCCTCACTAAATACCCACATGCACCGGCCACAAATATGTCGTTTACTAATCAGTCTGACATAAATTCCTCTTAATCAACTCCTGACATTACTTCATAGCTGGACTAAGAGCCTCCCAGTGAAAATATGTCCCTTTATTCATGTAGCACCACAGTGTTTTGCACTCTGAACATGTTTTATGCACATGTTTGTGAGCATTAGTATTATTCTATTATATATTATTATTATTATTACATTAGTAATATTATTCGAGTTAGTGCTCCAGCCGGGGTTTTTTTTCACACAAATCCAGCCGTTGAAGGCACCGGAGCCAATGCACACGACAGCCCAGCCCGTCTGCATGCTCACACGTGGCGCCGCTGCTGCACTTATGTGAAAGATTGACCATGTAAGCACACACTTAAATTCACTTAAACAATGATGCTGCACTTGTGGTATCCACATATCTCGAAATAAAGACAGCAGGCGGCACAGCCACGAAAGAAGTGGTTCGACAGAGGTTTCAAAGCAGACGTGCAGCGACAAAAAATGTTGCACCAGGCAGAACAAATGGAGAAAAAATATATTGGGATACAACCTGAATTTCATTTTGGCCTAGTGTGCTTTACAAGAATACACAGATCCAAAGACACATGCTCTTGTTATTGTGATGACAAAGAGGAGGTTGGAAGGTATCAGTGTTTCTTTAGCGTCCATGTCAAAAGGTTTCATGCTCAAAGCATCAACACGGAAAGCAACCCACACATCACACAGGCACCCGCTCGCCACAGCCAGATCCACAGGCTATTTACTCCATTCATTTATGCTCCCGATGCATGCATACACACACTCATGTTTCCATCCCTTCACTACCTTTGCCTCACACTCATTTCCTGGAGACTTAACTACATTACTATAAACACCAATTACCTAACGCGAACCGCTCACCCTAAAGTTTTACTATTTACGTCATTCCCAGTAGGGAAGGCGAGTCCCTACAATGTGACAGTGTTCAGGGAGTATCCGCCCAAAAAAATATGACCGTCTGCCTAATGCAGACGCAGCCTGGAAGATGTGTGCCCTCCTCTACCGACTCTGTTGCTCTCCGATTTCTCTCGATAGACAGAGAAGGAGACACAGGAATAAACTGACCGTGGATATCTCAGCCTGAAGAAATGGGCTCTGTCTCTGTCTACTCATTCTCCCCTCTTGGATTTTCTCTTTCTTTGTGGTTTACTTTCATGTTGGATCGAACTCATGTTGGTATGAAAATAACACAAAATGCGTGACTCACTGTATAGTGATTGAGGGTTGGGGTTAAAGTGATGTCAAATGTGTTTTCTCTTGTATCTGGATTATGAAACTAAGTAACTGCGTGTGAAATATTGTCCACAACGCATATGATGAACTCAGTTTCTAGAGATAGACCAACAAAGGAAGTGCCTGCATTCAATGTGTTTTTCCCATCATGGATGAAATACAATGCCTGTAAAACATTTCAACCCCAGAGAAATTTTCATTTCTATTGTCTTCAAAATGATGAATCAAAACAAATGGGGCTTCTCTTTCGACATCAAAGTGAAAAGAGATTTGTGTTCCGTCATCTGAATAACTTTCAAACATAAAGCAGTTTGCTTCTTCGCCCAGTTAAGTTGCACACACCTAAATCATTGCGTGAGTTAGTTAGGTAATATGTTGGTATATATGTTGGTATATATGGTACAAAGTCACAGCAACTGAGTTTGAGGCTGTGACAGTTTTTTTACAGAGTTTACTGGAGTGCTGATAATGTTTTTCAAAAGAACAAAATACATTTTTGTACATTTTCATTTATTCAATTTTATTTGTAGCCCAACACTGCAAAATTGCTCAATGGACTTGACAGTTGGCACAATAAAACACCCTCTGTCATTAGCGCTTCAATCAGGGTGACGAAAAACTGCCAAAAACCCTTTTAACAGAGGAAAAAGGTCGAATCCTCAGGAGGAGATGTGGAAAGAGGGATCCCACTCCCTGGGACTGAGACCAGCAATAGATGTTGCATGTACAGAAAATGAAAATACTCAAGTGGTATTTTATTATGTGGCATGCAGAACTTTGGTAATAACTCCCATATGATTTTGCATATGGTATTTGCAAGTGAGTTTGTATCTGTGTTGACTTCACCCAGACATTGATTGCATGTGATCATCTTTTGACCAGCAGCCAGGTGATAGAGCTGTCAGACTGAATCACCAGCGCACATGTGGTCAACAGTTGTTCATCTGCGGGAGCAGTGTGGGGGTGGTGGTAGTGGTGGTGGTGGGGGCACATATTGTGTGAACATGTGACATTGAACACAAATTGAAACATGATTTCCCTTTAATACCACTCAAAGAAAGTGGACTTGGCAGGAGGCGACAAGAAAAAGCGGTGAGAGGGAACAGCGCCTGATGTCAGCTTTTGACAAATGGCCCCCGTCACCACGGCGATCAAGCTCTACAGGCTTCACCTGAAATCTGTGGCACGGCCTCGTGCGTTGAGGGCACGTTGCAGTCTCTGATGATCAAAAGGAGCATTGATCAGAGAGGATGAGCAGCAAATTAATTTGAAGTAGGAGAACCCGGTGCAGTACACATTAGCAGCTCAGACTGTCACTCTGTGTGAGATAGAAAATCAAACAGGAGTGTGGATAATCAGAGCACTTAACATCCTCTGTCAGCTCTCTTTTAGTGGCCGATGCCTTCGCTCCTTCTTGGCTGTTTTGATCAATAATGTTAGCAATTACTAGCACTGAGAAGACTAGCTCATGTTAACTAACACATAAATAATGAATCATCTCCATTGAGGCGTCGTACTTCAGCTGTTTGTGAAGTACAGCTGTTTGTGGTATTCAAATATTTGGAAGTGCTTTCTTTTAAACCTGTTATTGTGATTCCTCGCAACGTAGTATGAGCTGCTAGTTGAGCAAACACATGAGGTCACCAGACGTCAGCAGGCGAGTTCAGATCTCCTCTGGTCGAGTGATCCAGCTGATGTGATTAAAATCCAGCACGCTAAGAAGGGTTTAATCCACCTTTGGTAATACCCATGAAGTCATTACTGACTACTAAAGGAGATGTATAGCTCGTCATCATCATGCCTCATGCCATCGTCCTGCTACACGGTGAAGTGGGTCCACCAAGAGACGTGTCTGGCGCACGCTTCACACCCTCCGAGAGTTTATATCATCATATTTTTCCCAATATTGATTTCCCCTACTGCCACTCTGTGTGATGTTCAACCAACATCACATCCTTGACATTTTTTGAACTCACAATACACATGCTGCCTCGCACATACACACTGATGTACATTACACACGTACTTGGACTCATGCACTGAGGCGTGCGTGCACGCGCACACACACACAGACTCAAAAGCACTCAGCAGACATTGCTGCTCCTCAGCCGTCAGACAGACTGTGTAAATTTTGCATGAGCGCTAAGCTGGTGTGTGGGATGCAGCTTTGCTCGCTGTGGGTGTGTGCACCAGAACAAGGAGGCTGTGTGAAGGCACTGAACCTGAAGTAAAATGGCATGTTCATTTTCAAACCAACCTTTGCATTTTTCATTCACCAGGAAATTCAGACACCTACTGCATCCCACTCAAACGGAGGACGCGATGCTTATTTGTAGTCTTCCGCAAGGGGGGGATGAGTGGAGTAACGGCTGAGTCAAACATTTTCTTCCCTTGAGAAATCAGTCACAATTGATCAGAGTATCGTCCCAGTGGTGATGTTTATAGTAATTATACACATGGCCATGGCAAGACTTATTTCACCATAGGCTATGAGACATATGTATGTATGTATGTATCATGCATACTTTGATTTAATACACTTCTTGCTGCAGATATTCATTTTGATTATATCCAGGTACTTTGTTCATTGTATGAAAATGTGTTTCATAGAATTCTCCATTTTTTAAAATGTGGATCTCCACTGTTTTTTTTTTTTTTTTAATCTTTGACTTTCGATTTCAGGCATTCACATCATGTGTCTGATTGGTCCGTTTATGGATTTAGTTCCTGAGGGTGAATCACTACACAGATAGTATATATCAGGCACAGATAAGCATAGCGATTGAATGAGCTGGGGGGAAATATGAGTCATTTCCAGCTCATCGTGATGTCACATCAACAGTGGTATGTATAAGGCGTATTTGGAATTGTGCCTCGTGAAAACACCATCTGTTGGATGACCAACTCACAGGAAATAGGATTGCTTTACTTCCATGAGACTACAACCACCATTTGTATGACATATCCGCATCATTTATTCACAAAGATGGCTGAAATTTGGTCTGAATCACTGCTGTCAATGCGAACCACACTCATACTTCGTTCAAACAGGGACTGAACGGCCCCGATCTGGGGACCATCCACCCCATACTCTCAAAGCACCCCCCACAGGATGGAGCACAGTCATTAGCCTTCTCCAAAGTCCACAGAGCACATGTGGACTGATTGAGCAAACTGTCCCCTCCAGCACCCTTTCAAGGGTAAAGAGCTGGTCCACAGAAAAGGACGAAAAACACATTCGCCCTCCTTGATCTGATGTTCGATGGTTGATCGGACCCTGCTCTCCGGTACCTTTGCATAGACCTTACTGGGAAAGCTGAGGAGTGTGATGATCCCCCTGAAGTTGGAGCACTGATTGAAACCACTACCCTGTTTTGCCATTCCACAGGCACCGCCCCCAATGTCCAAGCAATGTTGCAAAGGCATGTCAGGACAGCCCCACAACATCCATAGTTCATCCATAGCTTTGTTGTGTCAACCCTCAACGCTCTGCTGCTGTGGAGTTGTTTTACTGCATCTACATCTTTCTTGACATATACAGTATATTCGCGGGGAGAGTTTCTTTTAAGAAACTGAGAGCTAGCTAATGTAACTGTCTGAATCTCTGCTCTGCATCTGCTTCGTTGGCAATGTTGTCTACAACACATTCAGTATATGCCTTTTTTCCACAGTTGAGTTTCCCTCTCTTGTCTGTCTCAGTGCAGCAAAGGTGGAAAAACGGTCTGTCAAATAGCGGTTTGCAATGCTGGTGACTAATACTTTGGTGTACAAACAACATAAATCAGGCAGCCCTTCATGCTTTGGGGTATTGCAGGCTGGCAATTCTAGCATGAAGGTCCAAGGAATGTTTTTTTTTTTTTTTTTTTTTTGTCACACAAAAGGCCCTTTAGTAGCAGTAACTGGGCAAAGTCTGATTGTCACAAATTATTTTAAACATAATTGCTGACTAAGTACATGAGCATGACAGTTCCAGGAAAGTTCCACCAACCTGATTCTTTTTCCAATTGGTGGCATGACGATGATGTCACCCTACTGTAGCAGTATTTTGAAAATGAGGTAACACTCACAGTCCTGTGTGTTTTATGTCCTGTAAAGTCTGCCAGACTGAACTGGCTCTAAAGTTGTGACGATGTTTTGTCCTGAATGTACTGATCTATATTGATCTGTATTGATTGATATCTGTATTGATATTTTTTTTTTCTTTTCACGCCAGTTGTGTTTCTGCCATACAAGTTTAAACCTTAACAATACCTTTTTATGTTATATATTGTGTTGTGAGAATAATTAGTTTGTGTCTGATCCCCACTGTTCTGTGCCTGCATAATGCCTTTAGGTTTCCCCTACTGTGCAGATCAAACTCTCTGTCTCTTGTTTTCCTTTTTTTTTCCCGTATCATTACGTGACATCACCAGACAACACTGACAGTTTGTGATGTTCTTACAATGGCAGAAAACAAACTTTCTTTCTTTCGGTTTCTGTTCAGTCCAACACTCATAATTTCTGCAATGTATTCAAACGATGTGTGAACACAAAATAAAAAAGAACCGATATGCATTGGGTGCATATACTCTAGCATATATTTTCAGTTTTTTATTTTGCGTTCAGACAGTTCAGGCTGCAGTTGCTTTGTAAGCTCACATACCGGTCAGACATACACACAGGAGCAGCAGTGTAATCAGCTCTAAAGGGACAGCTGTGGGAAGGAGCATTTGTGCCGGGGAGGATTTGTTTGTTTAGGTCCAGGAACCCAGATGAGCAGTAATCAGAGGAGTTACCAAACAGGATTGTCTTTGCCATGATGCTGAGAATCATCCCCCACAGGGCCCAGACCCAACAGCTCAACACTTTGGCTGTAGAACCAGGGCCAGACACACACAGAAACACAGTCTCAGTCATGTGGACTGTGTGAGCTAGATGCATTGATTCGGTGTGGGCTTGTAAACATTGACTTAATTTCCTGTAACTCTCATTCTGAACCCTTTTTTTCTTTTTCTGACAGTACCAACATCACCTTTGTACTCGCACGTTATCTCCTAATTATTTCCCTTCTCTTTCTTCACAGGCCTGGTCGTTAGAGAGGCCAGCATAGAGATCACTCGGCAGCAGGTGGAGGAACTGTTCGGGCCGGAGGACTTCTGGTGTCAATGTGTCGCCTGGAGCTCTGCGGGGACGACCAAGAGTCGCAAAGCCCATGTCCGCATCGCTTGTGAGGACACCCCGTTTATCCCTCTTGTCATTCCTTTGTGAATCTTCATCTCTCTTCTCTCTTGTTGTTTCATTTGTTCTTCAAAGTAATATTGTCTGCGAAGGAAATATTCCTCATGACAGATAAATAGATTCTACCAATTGCAACTGTGAAGAAAATGATTTACAGACATATTTCAAGTGTCCCCTTCAACTTGAATGGTCTACAATCTACAGACCCAGAACCAGCTTCTCTCCACACTCCACAATGCTGCTTTCCTGATTGCTGCCATTTGATCAGCACATACATGTCGGTATTAAAACTCTGACACGTGCATCTCTAGTTTGTGCCAACAACAGTCTGTGAATGAAACAAAACCTGTTATCTTTAGATGTTAGGACTGATTCACTATCTGATTTACTACGATTTATCATACAAGGAGCATGCAGTTTTACAGTTTCTATTCCTCACCGTCTTATCGGTTTGCTCTGTATCTGTGTCTCAGCATTCGCTCTCGTTCATAGATCAGTAGCTCAACTTATTCCAATCACTCACTGCCAAATGAGAATCATGCCTCCGTCTCCCACTGAGTCCTTTTCCCACTGCTCCACCTCTTATAATCACCCATGATGAGCAGCCTGCCAGCACTAACCTATCCCTTGAATCACAACAGACCCCTCTTCCTCCCTTATTAGCTCTTGCTGAATGGATCAGCTCATCAACCGGGCTCTATCTCCAGACAGGTTTCTTGTCCAAGGCAGACTCAATCCTGTTAGGATACTGGAAACAGCGCTTGTTTCCTCCCTTTTCACTTCATCTTGACACACGCGCTTTTGTACGAGGCAGTCCTGACTGACGAATTAAGATGTTGTAAGACTAAAGAAAAGACGGCTGGTCTGTCATTCTCAACGGTCACACACTGTTCGTTCATCATCACCCGGGGAGAGCATGCAAAGTCCACACAGAAGGATCCCAGGCCAGGAATCTTCTTGTTGTGAGGCAACGCTGCTAACCACTGCACCATCGTGTCACAGTGTAAAATCCCTTCTTCCTTGTTGTTTCCTTTCCTTCTTGTGACTTTCCAAAAACCCGTCTTTCAAATGTAAGATTGGCAGAAGGTCATTTCACAAGGACGCATTACACCCCCCCCCCCCCCCTCAAAAAATAATAATAACATAATCACTCACAGTAACCTGTGATATTAAAAATGATCACCTTTGTAGCGGCAGTGAGGGAGTTCAAGGACTTCTCGTGCTTGCTAAGTGTATGGTCGGCATGTGTATACTTTCTAGCATGAGCC
>CAAKHB010007213.1:126778-140525 GCA_901007665.1 Aeoliscus strigatus | reverse complement strand
TTTTTTTTTTTTTTTCAAGCTTTTTTTTTTTTTTTTTTTTTCTAATGAATGCTCGGCATACAACCACCCCTCCCTCTTAGCGTGCACAGTCTCTTAAGTCTTTTTTTTTTTTTTCTCTCTCTCTTCATCTTTATCTTTGGAAAACAACAACACTGGTCATTCTTCTGTGTCAGCTAAACTGAATGTTGGCAGACATGAAGAAGCCTCGATGTTTTGTTTGAAACGCCTCAATATTGTTTTTAATGGCACCCCCTTGACAGTCAGTGTGTTCTTCATCAAACACAGACAAGCCCACATTTAATCATAATGAGAAAAAAAGACAGGAGCTCTAGTGTGCATGCGTTTATTTCCCTGTAGATAGTTACTCTATCCATCTCAGTGTGATACCAGGATATTAGCCTGTTGATAATACTGTCACCACAACTACTTGGTATTGGGAGCGAGAGCTTAATGCGATTCATTTGAGCTTATGAGGTCGTTAAAAGATGATTTTTCTCTCTCTGTTCCCCTCCAGTGGCCCCCAGCACAGACGACGTGGCCCTGTATGTGGGTATAGTCATAGCAGTGATCATGTGCCTGGTCATCTCTGTTGCCGTGGCACTCTTCATCTACAGGAAGAATCACAGAGACTTTGACTCTGACATCATCGATTCTTCTGCCCTCAACGGAGGCTTCCAGCCAGTCAGCATCAAGACGGCACGCAAAGGTTTGTCTGGTGCATCTTCAGGTCCATAGACGACCTTCACGTCGTTTGCTCCGTCACTGCTTTTAGACCCATCAGCATCCTTGCACTCAAAGATCGGGTTCCAATACTCTGAGCTGTGACATGTCATCCAAATGAGTTGCTCATAACTTCAACCCGGAAAGATGTTTGACTCAGCAGCTTTGATAGATCGAGTTGTTGTTTTTTGTTTTGTTTTTTTTGCTATGAATGCTAAGAATGTAAATGTGCCCCTTTAATGACAGATGTTATATGGTGTGTGGTGTGTGTGTGTGTGTGTGTGGGATGAAGACCATAAAAATGACAACTCGTACACCATCTCGTACTCACAAATCGCAGCTTTTCTGAATGTTTTTTTTTTTTTTTGCATTGGTGAAACTGACCAGTGAATGAGTTGCTCATCACAGACATGTACTTGCTTCTCTGTTCCAGCTGATCTCCTAACAGCACCCCCTGATCTGACCTCAGCAGCTGCAATGTACAGAGGTCCCGTCTATGCCCTCCATGATGTAGCTGACAAGATACCCATGACAAATTCCCCTCTACTGGATCCTCTTCCCAACCTTAAGATTAAGGTTTACAACTCCTCAGGCTTGGTGACCCCACAGGATGACCTGGCAGGGGAGTTTTCCTCAAAACTATCCCCCAAAATACCACACTGCCTCCTGGACAACAGTGATAGCACAATGGGCCGCCGCACTCAGACCCAGACGTTGCTCCGCACCAGGGATCCGTCCTGTACCGCCCTGGGCTCCTTCAGCTCCCAGGGTGGACATCTCATTGTGCCCAACTCAGGTAATTTGTTTCACACAAAATATGAACGTGCTTTTAAAGAGTTTTTCATCGCACGCGAATGGACACGAGCAGCAGCAAGGCACAAGTTTATCCAAGACAGACTGAACGGTCACACTCACGATGACAGTTAGCAACACCCCCGCTTTTAAAATCAAAGGAATTATGGATGCATTCATTTATAGTTCACATGAGACAATACAATACTGCAGCAAAACCCAAGCCCCCCCACAGACACGCCCCCCCCGGACCGCCCGTGTGACTTTGCTCTCAAATCATTTAATTGCAAACATCGCAATAGCTACAGATTCATAGCTTCATCAGATTCCACGTACAACATGATACAACATGAGTTTTACCTGTCAGGTTTTTGAGAACATGATCAGGACATGTATGATTTTTTTTTTTTGTTACAACAGCCATGTTGACAATGTGCACTAAATCATCCATTGCAAATATACATGGAATTAAATACTTTGTGTACAGTATCGATTGCCCCCCCCCCCCCATTTGCATGAGGTCTGAACTGCATCTGTTGTACTTTACCGTTTCTACCAGGATCACCTTACACGCTGACATGACTTGAAAAACACGGTGCCACGGCACATGAAACCTATCAGGGTGCTGACGACACTCAGTAAAGACAAGTGTTGATAGATTCCTAAGGTGTGTGCGCGACAAGTACAGCCTAGAGGAGCAGCGTTTCAGGCAGCTGACGTCCACCGTGCTGCCCTCGCTGGAAACATGTGGGCTGTTTGGAACACACCACAGACGCATGTTGACAGGCGCAGACAAACCAGCTGAGACATTAAAGGATACACCGTCCTCTCAAGTTCCT
The DNA here is from genome assembly GCA_901007665.1 of Aeoliscus strigatus. NCBI lineage: Eukaryota > Metazoa > Chordata > Actinopteri > Syngnathiformes > Centriscidae > Aeoliscus > Aeoliscus strigatus. The sequence goes on along the minus strand of CAAKHB010007213.1, from coordinate 138,174 downwards.
CAAGTTTGACTTTTTTCCATTTAATTCCTGTAAAATTGTTCACAGCTGCGTCTCGGCACAGCCACCTCATCATGTTACACGGACAGACTAAAAAGGAAAGACCACATTTGATATTGGATATGCTGCTGTGTCTCGGTAATGAAATATTTTCTTGGAGCTGTCAGTGGCACTGTTTCAATGTTAAAAAAAAAAAAAGCATTTCCCTCTGCTTGAAACTTTGGTGGGACTGAGGCTGGGGTGTCCCTGTGGCAGTCGTGATTTCTCACAAGAGAAGCTGTCTGCCACCTTTTGAAAAGTTCACTTCAAGGACGATGCGAAATCAATGAGCTATCCAAGAACACGCCCCTCCAGAGAGAGGAAGAGTGTGTTTGTGTATGTGTTTACACACACACACACAGACACACACACACAATGGGCAAGACATATCAAATCAATGCAAGATGGAAAAATGGAAATCACACTGGATGCGGCAATATGAAAAGAGCAGAGAGAGTATAGATTTTAGAGTGAAATGTGGCATCGTTTCCAGGTGTCACTGGAGGAGGCAGTAACGTGCCTCCACTTTCCTACTGTTGCTAAAACTGAGGGGAACTGCGGCTTTGGCCACACTGCTAACACTGCTACGAGAAATAATCATCCGATTTCACAGGGGATTTGACTCATCTTTAATGGTGCGGAGCAGCATCAAGATGTGCCAAGTAAAACCGAGATAGTTTTCCCTCTGTGTGAATAAAGAAGGAGCGTTCAGGACTACAGACACGGCTAACGTAATAACTATTCCTTTTATATTCTTGTCTGTGCCCCCACGCCCCCAACATCCCATTGTTGACGCCAAGCAGTTTGACGTTTCATTTCTTACTCAGAAGGAAATGACGGTGGTATGTTATCTTAGACAGGTGTTTGATAGATTGCAACAAATTTTGCTCGATGCCGGTGATCTGACTTAGTAGAATATCTCAGCGTTGACCCCCCCCCCAATAATGAATTTGCTGATCCCCTGACGAGGTTTAAATTGTGTTTTATGTAAAGTATTTCAACCTCCAGTGGATAGACGTACAGGATATTTGTATCACAGGTACCTTCTGATTGATGTGCTGATCTTGGATCCAGCATCATCTGTTCGATCAGTTTCTTTTAATAGTGAACTGATATATAATAATAACTTTAATATCCACTCACCATGTCCACTGCTTCGGTTGACTTTGGGCCCAGCACAGAGAATCTACTCATCCTAAAACGTTCATCTGACCGGGTCCAGTGTTTGATCGTCTTCTAGAATGGTCTTCACTTGAGCCCATCAGTGCAGTGGCCTCTGTCTCAGGGACATTGCTCATGTGAATGACAACTGTTATTGCACGAATAGAATGTCTGCTTTTGATTGACCTGACCTAACTGCACAATAAATCACGCTACAATTGTTCCTATTTTTGTGATTCCTTGTTGGTCCCAGGGGTGAGTCTGCTCATTCCAGCAGGGGCCATTCCTCAGGGCAGAGTCTACGAGATGTATGTGACAGTTCAGAGGAAGGACAACATGAGGTAGGTGCTGTGGAGCTGTGTTTCCCCTGTCAGCTTCAACATGTCACGCTGACATTTAACATGTGTGTGAGCGTGTCTTTATGCATGGGATCCTTTATCCACCCCCCCCCCCCAGGCCCTCGGTGGAAGACGGGCAGACAGTGCTGAGCCCCGTGGTGAGCTGTGGGCCACTCGGAGCCCTGTTGACTCGGCCCGTCATCATCACCATGCACCACTGTGCCGTGTGCGACGGCCAACAGGATTGGCTGATCCAGCTCAAGAGTCAGTCACAGCAGAACAGGTGGGAGGTAAGTTGATCGTTTTTACCAAGAAAAGATGAAGAACAAAGCAAGAGGTGAAGACGCTCATCTCTTCCTGTCCTGTTTGTTCAGTTTCTCTCTCACAGGAAACACCTGTAACAAGCTGCTACTGAAATAGTAAATGTCTTAAAGCGGGCAGCGTGCTCTGGGGGGGGGGGTGTTTTCCCCACCAGACTGTTTCCTTGTACCTTTATGAAAACCTGTTTCTGTTCATGTGTGCACTCTGTTCAAACCGTGTGCCTGCAGGCTCCATCATTAACAGAGCTGCTGCTGATGAGTTGTGTTGCTCGGGGACACGACGTGAATGTTTTCTTTTGTGTTCTACGCAGAGGTTTCCGTCTCCCTTTGCATTCGGTGACGCAACCTTAAGACAACCTGAACAAACACACTCACATCTAATGACTCATGTGGTTTTACCTGCTTTTAGTCCCCATTTAACAATAACAATAACTTTAATTCCAACAAGAGCATGGTTGCTGAGACAGTTTTGGAATTAAAGTGATGCCGACAACCAGGATGGCTGAATAAAGGCCGACTCATCCCTGACATCTACACCTTCCCCTGCCGATAACAAGACTTCTAAATCAGAAATAATGAACATACTGGTCCCACCTGACCTTGTGACATTGATGAATTACTTGTAGTCAATAACCTGAAACGTACTTCGAAGGGACTAATAATTGTTGATTATATCTTGATCCTGTCAGATGGTAATAGCCAATAGGATGCCAGCATCCTTTTATGAGGTTCTCCTCCCTTCGATTGCGTCCACCGTACTGATGCATGACATATTGGCCATATATGTCATGTAAGATGTACACACACACAACACTGCAGTGCAAGGGGAACACACACACACACACACACACACACGTACGCACAGTATCACTGAGAAAAAATTGCAATGATGATGAAAGCAAAAGGATTTTTCTGGGTTATAGTGAGTGTAAAAGCAAATTGCTGAAAATGTACAAATAAGGTAAAAAAAAAAAAAAAAAAGATTACGAATAACATCAGAATTCTACAAATAAATGAGGATGTGGGACTGTGTGAATGTGGTTTGGTGGGTGGAGGTGCACACATGTACCGCATTGGTAGACATTTGTACAGTACTCAGTGCTCTAATTAGCCCCCAATAATGAGATCCCACTGCTAATCTGAACCAGTTAAAGAGTCAAACCATCAGCTCTAATACTGCTATGAAACGCCAAGATCACAATGCTGTAATTCTTCTTCTGTCTCTTGGAATAGGCTGCGTTCGCATGAGTGTTAGGATTAGGGAGCGAAATAGAGGCAGATAAAGAACGATCGGGGAGAGGGGGGGGTTCTGAAATATGTCAGTGTAATGCTGCACTACCTGGGTGCACATAGCCCCACTTACACATGTGGTGGACATTTCTTTGGTGAAGGATGTGGTGGTGGTAGGAGAGGAGAACTTCACCACGCCGTGCTACATCCAAATGGACGACGAGGCCTGCCACATATTGACGGAGACGCTGGGCACCTACTGCCTCGTGGGACAAACTCTCAGCGCGTCCACCACCAAGCGCCTCAAACTGGCCGTCTTCGGCCCGGTCACCTGCCCCGCTATGGAGTATCACATCAGGGTCTACTGCCTGGACGACACGCAGGACGCGCTCAAGGTTAGTGCGCCCAGGGCTGCATTGCGTGCCTCCTGGTCTGCCACGGAGGAAGTGTGTGTGTGGGTGTGTGTGTGTGTGTGTGTGTGTGTGTGGGTGTTAATCCATCTCTGAATTGTAAATGTGCGTGAGCCAACAGATGTGTGACAATCTGGAGACGTGTTTGCATAGAGCTGCTGCTCCTCAGCAGATGTCACACAAACATAAGCCTCGTTCATCCTGTTCTGTCACTGTCTCCTCACCTCAATACTGCATCCACCTACGGGGAGGGAAGATAAGGAAGGACTGTTTGAAGGAGGGATATTATGCACGGTTATTAACTTTGGAAATGGGTAATAAGACGCGATAGAGATCCTGCTGCGAGGACGTTGCAGATGGCAGCTCTGGATTCAGACTCATAAAGCTTCAACGGGATCAACTTGTGTTCAGTATGTACAGTGCAAATGTATCCAGGGTGTTGACCAGAGAAGTGTTTCTCTTCGTATTTGCTGATTATAGGAAGTCCTGCAAATGGAGAAGCAGATGGGTGGGAAGTTACTGGATGAACCAAAGACCCTCAACTTCACAGACAGCACCCACAACCTGAGACTGTCTATCCATGACATTCCTCACACGTTGTGGAAGAGTAAACTGCCTGCCAAGTACCAGGTAAGCTAGTCACACGGACCCATCAGAGGCTCTCGATCAGGGAGTGATTATTGTCGCTGTCCTTGCAGGAGCTTTGCTTTCAGCAGGTGTGGTGCGGCTCACAGAGGAACCTCCATTGCTGCTTCACTTTGGAGCGGTTCTCTACCAGCACTGTCGACCTGGCCTGTAAGATATGCGTGCGTCAGGTGGAGGGAGAAGGCCAAATATTTCAGCTGGACACCACGCTGTCAGAGGTAGAGTTCTCATGGACTCATGAGCGGTTGACGATCTGAGAGTCGTGTGGCCTTCATGTGGCCTAGGACTGCCGGAGTGGAGGGATTATCACCTTCCGATGATGGTCCAGTTGCTCCAAAGACATATCGTCTAAGGATAGAGCACTCTGGCTTTGTGTTCAGTGATAAAATGAATGATGAGTGTGCCGTGAAGAAAAGTGGCCTTGGCTCATTTGTCGCTGTGTCCTGCTCCCGTTCCTGTGGACAGACTGCCAGCACTTAATCTTCCTGGCAATTTTATTTAAAAAAAAAAAAAAAAATGGCTGCTACATTTTGTAGCTCTGCTTCACCGTGCGAGTCTTTGAATTCTCATCTCGCCTCGGCAGGATTCTCAGAGCATCGATACGTCTCTGCTGGATCCCGCCAGCAACATCACCACACTGGTAGGACCCAACGCGTTCCGCATCCCCGTCTCCATCCGACAGAAGCTGTGTGGCAGCCTGGACGCGCCACAGACCCGCGGCAATGACTGGAGGATGCTGGCCCACAAACTTAACCTTGACAGGTGTGTGAAGGAGGAAAAGCAGAGAACAGCGTGACTCACAGTCTGAGAAGTACATTTACCTTTAATTCACTGAATGTTTTTCTTCGTTCAAGCACTGGAGCCACAATATCACACTGGACTGAAACCGTAGACGACTGATTTATTTCTACTTGATTCCGAACGCTCTGTAGGAAGAGAGATAAGCATCTGTGGAATGGAGATGAATTAAGTCCGACTGAACAGACGCAGACAAGAGACAAAGATATGAGGCATTAAAGACGTCATTCATGTGCCATTGATGGTCATGCGTGTGTCCGTGCACAACATCCCGGCACAGCAGGGCGTCCTTATCGCAAGCAGCAGCTGCAGGTTGACGACACCACTGACGGCGTGGCGCGAAGGGAGGAGAGCAGAGAGGAGAAAACACACTCATTCCCAGAGCACACCGATGATACATGCAGTTTTTTAAAATATTGTTCTAATTATTATTTAAACTGTTTTCATACTGGGTGTTGAAGAAACAGAGACATCTAAACAGATACAAGTGTTTCCAGCCCCAAAACCTGATTAATTAAAAGATGCTGGAGCATTATTTGCCTCTCATTTGTGTTTTATTTCAATTTCTGTCTCATCTCATTAATTCCCTGGTATGTTTTCTCCTTCCTGAGCAGGAAGGTTAATGAACTGATCCACACTGGAGTCTTGAAAATAGATATCGAAGCAGATGTTGGAGAATAATTGCCCTGTTTTGTTGTCTCTACTTTACCTCTTGCAGGTATCTGAACTACTTTGCCACCAAATCCAGTCCCACTGGCGTCATACTGGACTTGTGGGAGGCCCAGCATTTTCCTGACGGCAACCTCAGCCGCCTGGCGCAGGTGCTGGAGGAGATGGGACGCCATGACAGCCTTGTCCCTGCAGCGACTGATCACTGACACCTTCCCTGCAGAGAGCGTGACATTCCAGGCAGGGCGATAACTTGAAAAGAACATGGCAGAAGTGGGGACAAACGTCGTGTTTTGCATCATAAACGCACGCACCCTCACTGCGTGCGCGCTCTCGGTCAAGCCACGACCCAGTTAAACGCTGGCAACAAGAATCTCTGCCAGCCATTTTCTCTCCGGCTGTTGCTCTCTCACTGGTTCAGAGACTTGATATTTGTGGCATTAGTTTCCTTGGAAACAACTGTCCAGTTCTTTAGTTTGGATGTGTGGGCGATGCTGCAACCACAGACAACAGTCGAAGAAGTGACACACTGTCAGAGGTCAAAGCATCAAGGCTCAAATCGAGGGAAGCATCTTTCTCACTCTCCATGTCTGTCTCCATAGCAACCCCACAGACGAGCTCGTGTTCTGTGATAACATAGTATTTAATATGCATATTTATACATATCTTTTTTTGTTTTTTATGCCGTCTCTCGTGAAATACTTTGCAGTGTCCTCACATTTTAGGTCCTGGATCGCATCACCTTCTGGTGGACTCCTGCAGTAACGCTGTCATCCTGCCAGCCGCAGTTTCATGTACCGAAGGAGATCAGTGACCCATCGTTTTATGGTTTTACCCTTGGCGACGTACTACTATTAATCATTTTTGTTCATGTTATGTATAATTATTGATTTTTTTTTTTTTTTTTACATTGATTATGATTTTTCTTCGACTTTCTTTCTCTTTGCATGCATTTACCACATCATTCGACAAGAGAAAAAAAATGGATAATAACTGGGCGAGAATTATTTTTTCTAAAATGAATAAAACTCACAACTGATGCCGTTGACGTTTATGTGGCTGGAAGCGACTTTGCATAGGTATAGGTAGATGTTATGTATGTGGTTTGTTAAAACATATATTTTTGTAGGACCAATGAAACAGAATAATTGAAAAAAAAAAAAACTGCTTTTTGCCAAATAATTGACATCATCGGAGGTTAAATTTACAAGGTATCCATCAAGTGTTAGTTCAAAACTTGTTTATATGTTGAGGTCAGTCTCCAGACACCCATCTGTAGTCTTTGACAGTAATGGAGATGATACAATCACCCACACCATTTTCCCCCCATTCTCAATAAAAAAAAACCCCATCATTGAATGTGAGCCTGTACAGAAACGCCAGTGTCGTTTGAAAATGCAAACAGTCCTTTGGCGCCGTAGCACTTGTGATTGTTCAGGTGTTTTAGGTTTACACTTGTTTTTGACGTCTTTTGTTTTAAGCAGCAGTTGTCCCCATTTCCGTAAAGCAGTCTATGCAATCTCTGCGTCTTTTTGGAGGCAAACGTTCCATATTCAGTGAGATAGCCTTCGCGAAAATCCTCCTCGCTCTTCAGCTTCACGGCAAACGTTTGTGTATATTGAGAATGTAGCCTGTCTGCTTCTGGCGCTCATCATGTGAGTCACTTGCACCTGCTTGGAAAATCATCCGTCGAGTTCTTTGTACAAAGTGTAAGAAAGAATTTTTAAGACTAATAATAAATTATATTTATATGCAACATTGAAACTGGACCTTGAAGAGTTTTTTTGTGTGTGTGTGTGACAGAGAGACAGCAGCAGAGACGCTTTCAAGAAGACACATGGTCATTTTATTAGCAAATGTTATCCCGATCCACTCAAACATAATCACATATGTACAGATTAAATACAGGTAAGGCACATGCCAAAATGGCAGAAGGGATGGGATTAATTCTGTACACATATACATCATCAATAGCACATTCAAACATCCAGCAAGACAGTAATCATCAATACGCGTGAGTTCAACTATATATGACAGGGAGGAAGTGAGAATGCACTGCATACCCACCAGGTACTATCGTTCAAGTAGTTATCGATGTCGTGTATATTTTTCAGATGCACTTCCTGAGAATGTCCTTTTTTTTCAGACGGAGGCTTGTAACCATGGTTACCGTCTGCAAGCGATGATGTGACAGGCTACTCGAAAACAATCGGGGCAAAAACGTTTACATGGACGCGTTAGTGATGTTTCACCCCCAGCTGCCATTACCATGTTACTGCATTTTCCCAGAACTAGTGCCTATTTCACATATTTCCACATGTGGTATCATCAAAGTGAAAGACACTGAAAGAATATGTGTCGTGGAAATCTGTTGGTCAGATGTTCTTTTTTCATTTATTCAGTCCATTAATAAAAACTATAATTCCAAATAATAATAATAATGTGTTTCTTTGGATTGAGATGACATTGAACAGTGAAAAGGCAAACACAATGTACAAAAACTGCAGAAAAATACTGCCATATGGCTTTAGAAAGTTCCTTGTTTGGGAACCTCCCCCCTCCTCTGCCTGCCTGGGCCGAGTCAACCCGACCACAGCTTCATCTGAGTACTTCATTGGACATGGTGAGAGCAGCTCTGACGTCCTAAATCTTTTTCCTCGCGTTGTACCCCTCCGCCCCCCGCCCCCCTCCACGTTCCCTTTCAGTGCCAGTGACAAGTCTCTGGGTGATGAGAGCATCTCTCGTGACTCTTGGTCACAGTTTGATGTCTTGGGTCTCCAACATCTTCGCCAGCGTCTTCTTCACCCTCAGGGCTGTGAGGCGACAGGCTGGGTCGTGAGCCCAACACTCGGACATTAGTTTTCCCATCTGTCGGAGACACTGGACACGCAAAATAAGAATATACATGTTTGGTTTTTGTTTTTCTTAAAAAAAAAAAATTAATTAAAAAAATTAATTTTAAATTAAATTAAAATTAAATTAATTAAAATAAAAAATATATATATACGTGTCACGAAAAGGGAAAAAATAAGGGTGTGTACAGTTGGTTGTGGCAATATTTTCCTATTTACTTTGTTCAGGTAGCGTTTGCTCACCTTTCTTGTAAACCACAGATGAAACACTGCAGTCCTGCAGCTGACACAAGACTCTGGAGACACTGCTTGCAGTTTCGTAAAGGGATATGAAGAAGGAGGTTACCTCATCACTGGCCCAGCGATTAGCAAACGGTGGTCTTTGTTTCTTAATGCAGACGACTTCGCTCATGTCCTCGTAAGACGGGTCCGTCGGCACAAGGTCATAATAGGGCAGCTGGTACTCCTCCACCGTGCCTTTGGGGAAAAATATACATATGAGAGTCATTGAGGACATGTTTGCCTGAAATCAAAAGGCTTTTACTCACCCCCAGAGACGCAGCGTCGGGCCATCTCCCAAATAATGAGGCCAAAGCTGTACATGTCAGCCATTATAAAAGACTGGAGGTGGCGCCGGTTTAAGCTCTCGTCCAGCACCTCAGGTGACATGTACCGCTTAGTACCGACTCGGAGGTTGGACGGTACGTCCAACTCTTTGGTTTCACTGGACACAGGAAGGACAAATTAACCTCGAAACAACGTTGAACAGAAAGAAATCCCGGTCGTGTCTCTTACCTGTTGACCTTCACAGCCAGCCCAAGGTCTGCGACACAACACGACCCGTTTCTTTTCACCAAAATGTTTTTACTCTTCAGGTCTCGGTGCGCGATGGCCGGTTTGCCCTGCGTGCCGTAGATCTCTGTGTGCAGGTGACAAAGGCCGGAGATGGACGAATAGGCCAGTTTCAGCAGAGCCATCACGTCTAAGGTGTTGGACTTGAGGTAGTCATACAAAGATCCATTCTCATGATAGTCTGTGATTAGGTAGAGCTGCGTCCACGAGCCAGTTCCTTTAATGTCGGCTGCGATGAATCCTGAGAGGTGTGACATTCAGACATTAACATATTGCATTCACACAAATAAAAAATTATATTTTTAATTTTTCTGTTATTGAGTAATTGTTACCGTTTTTCATGGTAATGTTTTGCTTTTCTGAGTATTTCCTCAAAGTTAAGAGCAACATCATTCCTTTCTTGGGAGCTTGATATAATGGAAGCAAACATGACCTGTTTATTTAGTTTAATACTAAATTACTTAGTTATAGATGCTGTTATCATTAATGTGTTGTTAAAGAGGCACGTTAAGACTCCGCAGTTGTTCAGATGAAAAGCCCATTCAGTAATGTTTCTCCAAAATCACTTGGAAAAATGGATGCAAGATGATGCATTCATGAAAACACTGGATCCACGGGGCGTGTAGCTGAGGTGCTGGAATCGCCGAAAAAAAAAATTGCCACGAAATACATAAACAAACCCCACAAAAAACAGAAAAAAATTACCATGAAAAACAGAAAAAAAATGCCACAAAGAATAGAACAAAATACCACAAAGAACATAACTTAATACCACGAAAAAAAACACTCAGTATAACAGAAACTTTTTTTTTTTCGAGTAAATGCGATACACTTCCATAGCATGCTGACTATTCTAAAAAAAACAAAAAATATGAGCAATCTCTGATTGACAGAAAGGGGAGGAATAAAACCAAGGCTACACTGGATGGTCTTCTGCCTCGACCGACTGGGGTGAAACAAAGACCTCTCTTACACATTCTATCCAGCACCAGTTTATTCTTCTATGGGACCTTACCTAGTATATTTTCGTGTCTCATCAGGAAGGTCTGATAGATTTCCATCTCTCTGAACCAGCTGTCCTCCTCTGTGGTGAAGAACACTTTGACTGCCACTCTCTCTCCCCTCCACTTGCCCATCCAGACTTCTCCGTACCGCCCTTTCCCGATCTGTTTCACCATCTGAATCTGCTTGGCGATGGTGCGCTGCACCTGGCAACGAATCATCATTCATTTTGTAAGAACTACCTACATGTATTCAAATCTAAATCCATGTGTAAACACTGATTTGTAACTTAAATAAACGCTGATGGTGTGGAGTAGTTGAGTGGGTCTTGCACTGCTTCTTTCTCACCAGTAGAGGGAGGCCTGAACCAGAGCCTGAGCCGATGCTGTGGGACTGCTCGATCAGGTCCTTGAGTGACTCCCCTGGGGGGATGTAGGTCTCATCTTGCTCCAGATTGATACTGTAGTGTGGTTGGGACTCTTGCCTTTTGTATCTGCCACAGGACGGCGACCGCGTTTACCGACTGCCGACCAGGAAGTTTCTTATTGGCATGTTAAAGTTCCTCACCTCAGGCAGCAGATGACAAGGATAACACCTAAGATGACGACGAAGACCGTGATCAGAATGAAGAGAACCATGTACTGGACACTGCTGTCCACGTAATCTGAAAAACAGGAAAAAGAGAAATGGGATTCAATGACTTGTTGCTGTTCCCTACGTGAATAATGTTCGAGGGAGAAATAAATTGAAGAACAACATCTTGGGAACATCTTCCCAGTTTTCATTGTCAGGGACAAATCACCCCTCTCCCCCCTCGTCCCCTTCCCCTCGCATGCAGCAGGAGATCGATCATCTCCTTCCTCAGTCGCACCGATCATATGTCACACCGACATCGCTGGTAGAAACTCCAGAGGCCAAGAGGAACTCTGGGGCACGAGGCTTTTCTGTCGTCCCTGTCGATCAGACGCACGTGTCCATAAACGCAGGACATCCTTCATGGTGTGTGCACATTGAAGTTGAACGACAAAGACACACAAAGACAAAGTAAGCAGAGGGATCTCCTGTGAACTACCTGCAAGTGTA
>CAAKHB010007213.1:67935-104702 GCA_901007665.1 Aeoliscus strigatus | reverse complement strand
TGGGGAAAAAGGGGGGGGGGGGGGGGGGGTTGGGGGGGGGGGGGGGCACATATGAAACCCATTTTACAATCTGTCATCATCAAAAAAAAAAACAAGACACAGAAAAAATGTATTTTGTTTGTTTCAACGTCTTCTCTCTCAGTGTGAGTGACACAATCCCACCGTGTCTCAGCTGGTTCCGTGCTGAACTCACACACCTCGTTCCTGCTGAAACAGGTGACTCGGATTCTGGGTGGCCTCGTCTCTCTTAATGCGCGATAAGTTAGAATATCCTCACATCCTCTGTGTTTGTCACGTGTGTGTGTGTGTGTGTGTGTGTGTGTCTACACACTCTGAACGTGGGCTCCTGCACAATATTTGCATCCTCCTTTCTCCTTTCGGGCTCAAAACACACATGGACACACAGCTGTCTTTTATTTGCCCGGATCCAGCCGAAGATGGTGATACAGTGTGAACTTTAACACGTGGATTCTTCACATTCTTCACAGCCATGAGTTACTCTCCATCCACTTCCGCCCCCCCTTAACCGTTCTGCGGTGAAGGTCACTGTCCCAGAGCAAGTTTACGCCAATCACTGAGAATCTCTGGACAAACATGTGCGATCGGACGTGCTGAGCAGCCACTTCTACCGACGGCTGAGGACTCGTGCGTCTTTGAGTTGAAAGACGCCCCCCCCCCACCCCATGTTGTGAATTGTCAGCATATTCTGCTGTTTATGATGGGTCCTGTAGTGGCAAGTTCATTGCTTCATGGATCAGGAATGTCAATGACACTGTGCAGCACAGCAGCTCATATCATATCAAAATATGCACGATGTCAGTGGTTCTTTGTGCTGCAATAAATTTAACGCACCTGCTGACATACAAAGGTTTGAGATCTGCAGAAATCTGCTGAATAAATCAGCAAACCTCCGCTGTCGATCACAGGACACATCAGTCCGACGTTCGAAATAATTTGAAGGACAGATGTGTCGAGCACCGGAGCTGCGACAGCTGAGAGAGAGTCTTGACACTGAAGAAACAAACAGGGTTATAATACGGTCAGTGTGGTTTATTTTACACAGATATCCACGTCCCCAGCACAAAGTCAATTAGCGCTCCACTTTGGAGGTAAATTGCTGCATAGAAAGCATTAACAAACACCAAACACACACAGGCCGGCCCTGCAAAAATCCATAGCTCTTACGATATCTACTACAGGGAGATGAACACCACGGGTTCCTTGATCAATACAGCTTTTAGCTTTGGATTTCACTTTCTGAATAATGCTGTCGATGCGGACCGCTCATGTGTATTTGAGAACGTGCTTGCATTAAAAAGGCATCATGTTGTTCGGTCTTTGAGAATTTCAAGTTTAAAAAAAAAAAAAAAAAAATCAATTCAGTAGATGTAGAATGTCTGACAGCAGGACTCACCATCCTCCTGTGGTGTAATTCACCAGAGATCCTGGACCCGTCTCTGTCTGAAAGAAACACAAGATGACGTATCAGATGCAGCTCATGTGTCCATCATCTCTGGCTGTGAGACCAGGTTTTATGCCGGGGACTTTGGCTTTCAACCGATCCTGCGCTGAATCCTTGATCCTCGTTTGTTCTCCCTTTGCTTGTCTATCACATGTGCTCTTCACAGTTTATTTAATTCCTGCACGTCTCTCTTAACTGATTGCTGTTGGATTGGCTTGAATGTATTCGTCAAAGAGCCATTGAGCCTGCAGGGATCGAGGTCAGAGGTGCTCCTAACCTCAAGAAAATATAGACAAGGTTTGTCAACATCAGATACCACAGACCAAAGCGGAAGCATCTATCCAGTCAGAGTGAAACGGTTGAGTTAGTGACTGACAGAACACCCGGACCTAGTCCATCCTTACACCCAGGAAACGTGATGGCGGTGGACAGGAATGACTTCCTGTATGAGTCTCAGCCCCCACCTGAAGACACACTGGTGTCCCAGCCACAGGGTCTGAAGTGGAGGGGATGGACTGTCGTTTCTGTCCCATCCTTCTCTCCACATCTGCCTCCAGCACAGAGACAGCTTTCCTGATACAGCCACAACACGGGAGTGTGAGTAAGAACTGGAGAAGTTGATTCAGGTCCACGGTTGTGCGACCACTCGAATTTCAAGCAGCCGTTGTGCTCAATTCAATGTACAATTGTCTCCATGAATGTTACCAAATGTTCCATTGGAGTCAGATCTGATCCTTCCATCTGCTCTTCCAGAAAGACATGAGGACATTAGGTCTGGAACAACAGCAAGCAGAGACCTGCGTCCCAGCGTGTGCGTTGACAGCGGAAAATACACCGTGTGACTGCACCCTTTGTTTGGGTGAGAACAGAGGATGAGCAGCGGCGAGTGGCTGAAATCACTGAGCAATTGACAGATGGAAAAGCCAGACCTGCCTTGAAATGAGACGTCTATCAGTGGACGTGCACAGGATGAAAACTGATGGGAATCTAGAAGACTCTAATGTCCTGGCAGCTGGAAAACACATCGAGCAAAGATCCGTCTGGGACAGAGTCTGTGACGGTTTGTCTCCTTTGCTCGGTCCTGCTCGTATTACTGCTCACTGATGAACTGAAAACTCCACTTTCTTCCTCTTTGCAGTAGAAATATGCTGCAGCTTCTGCAAACGTCTTTCAAACATGATGGGAAAACGAACCCCCATCGCCCTGCACACATTTGGTCATTGCCTGCGTAGCCCCCCCCAAATACTGCTCCTATTATGCTTATTTATATGCACCAAATATCTTTGCTCTAATTGTCTGGACTCGCTTCCTGTAATTATAAAGGGAGGAAAGCGGGGTGAGAGGTCACAGCTTGCTAAGTGTAGCAAGCTGGGACTCACCGGGGATGCCCACCGGGGTCTGGCTCTGTCAGCTATCGACCTAGCTACTGTGTGTGTGTGTGTGTCTGACTGAACAGATGTACAGCCACCCATCAAATTATCATTCACTGATAAAACGCCTGCAGACGTCATGTCTTGTACATCCCACATGATTCCATTAACTGAGTTACATCGATGTTCATCATACCTTTTAAAGACCTGATGTCTCACCATCCTTCAACTTCTGTGGCGCACTGAAGTCGACTGAATAGAATACTGGTGCGAGAACCACTGGAGGCCTGGGTCTGTGCCATGCACCCCCACAGGCTGTCCTCAGTGTGTCTGGGTGGTTAATAGTACCTCACAGGGCCTCTGTCCTGCAGATTGTGGACGGGCACCGCAGACCGACATGAGGTGCAGCAGGTTGTTCTCTGGGATGCTGATGTAAACAACTCTGCAGACATTCGGGGGTCTTAGGTGCTCCAACAATGAGCAGAAGAGAGTTTGTGTGTCATTTTGTCACTAGCACAGAACGGCACCAATCACTGTGAGTTGTCCTCCATTCGTCCATCAAATTAGCACAATTCATCAAACACGGACAAATGCCTTCAGCTGCCCATGGACCCATTTCCAGTCACATCAAATCACCATAAATGTGAGATACAAAGTTCTTAGTCCCTACAAATGCCTGCAGACCGAGACAAATCTCTGCTGATCAAGGTCATGATGATGAATTCTGCACAGCAGCAACACACTAAATCTCGTTACAGCAGCGACGGGATCACAACATATCACACAGTATCAAAAAGTAATGATAACTTCTCGCGTTACTTCAGTCGGTCGTGTGTGAGTAAGTGAAGTATCTAAATAGGATCAGCAATGATGACTCGACTGCTCAAGTGAAACATCCACAAGGTCAATTCGATGTGCACCAACATCCACGACTGGACGCAGAGAAACGGCCGACCGGCGTCAGGAGCTCCGCTGATCGCCGGCACACACTCAAACCCGGCGTTTCATGATAAATAGAAAGTTATCTTTAGCAATCAGACTGCAAACAACACTCCTGCTCTCCTGAGGCAAAACCCTCGGCACCACCGGGAGCAGCCGGCGGGTACTTACCGAGTCCTCTGCGCCTCCACAGCTGATCCACACGGTCCCACTGAGAGCTGCTTTGGGCTCCACCGAGCTCCTTTGGCTCGAGTTGTCGTTTTAAATGAAGAACAACGTGACGCTCTCAGACGCAGAAGAGTTTGCAAGTGTGTGTGCTTGTTGGGAGGCTGCTCAAGTCTTCTGGAGTCTTCCTGCGCACTGCGCCCCCCGCCGGCGCCCCGCCGCGGTGCGGTGCGGTGCGCGTCAGGGCCGCGCGCCGTCGGTTGCTGTGGGATACGTGTCTGAGCTAGATGGCCATCACATCCATGTCCACACTAAAAGGTGTGCACCAAGACAAACTGTATGTGCTCTGCAACGGCCACACAGGATTCATGAGAACTCCTCTGAAATATAGAGGGGGGGGGTCACGTGTCTAATGAAAAACCATCCAGTACATAAAACTGTTTTTATTCCTCATCGAGAAACCATGGATGGCACAACACGACTGACTGCTTCCTGAAGTATATATTAGAATGTTTTCATGTTCACGGAAAAACAAAAGATGTTCAGCACAAACAAAATAATAGTCATCAAGTAGAACATACACATCCCACGGGGTGGGAGTTTATGTAAAATAGTAGAAAAAATACATTTGAACAGACTTTATCAAGCTTTTATTTCATATTATTGCATTTTGACTCATGAAGTAGTTAAATGAAGTACAGCTACGTTATATTAGTATCATATGTGATTTTTTTTAAAGGGGCGTACGCCCATTAACACGTTGGTTCCTCAACTAATCCTCTGGACTTGTAAGTAATGTGTATACGTCAGCGATGAAAAGCATTTGCAAACTGTGCTTTGAGTAAAGAATGAAACTGATTAAATATGGCATTGGGAAATGGTATTGAAAAAAATCAGGAACATTAAAAGAAAACAACGTTATTACTCTGAGGGCCAGATGCCGCCATGTCAAATCTGTTTACTGCCAGTAAGGATTCCTGCAGACTGAGCAATGTCACTGTCAAATAAATAGTTATTCCCCTTTAATTAAATAATGCTAATTTGTCTTTCTGTCATAGATAATCCACATGAAGATTTTTATGAACATATAGAGCTTCAGCAACTCAGCAGATCATGGAAGTAAGCTTTCAAAAAAGGCCCAATAAAAAGTCAAGTTGAATGGGAAGTGCATGTACGGCCAATGAGACTGGAGAATCTTCCATGACATACCTGATGAAAAACTACTAGAGAGAAAACATATGATGGAACCGTGATCAGATTCCCATCTGACTGACAGCTGCAAACGGACTTTTCCCTTCGTATTCAGAGCTGTCAGAGCATCAGATGTTGACGGTGTGAGCGTGTTTCTTGCACAAAGCCTTGTCTTTTTTGGAGAAGAAGGCCTGACCCTCCAGATTAGCACTGCACACCTGTGGAGACAAGCACACATGCACTTTTATTTATCTGAATTCAGATGTTGCTGCCAGTGCAACTGTCCACAGTGGGTGGGGGGTTGGTGGGGGGGTATGGGTGGCGGTGACCTACCGCACACACAAAGCAGGTGTCATGCCAGGTGAACCCTAAAGCCTCGAGGAATTTGTCCCCTGCCTCAATGGGGAAGTCGCAGCCGTGGCAGTTTGTCCCAAACAGGTTGTAGTAGTCTGAGTAAACAGTGTGTTGACACCTGTTAGTCTTTTCACGCAGTCAAATGGTTTATTCATTGGTTTCTGTCTGTGTTGCTCATGCACCCTTTTCACAGTATGGCTGCCCATCCTCCATGTGAAACATGTTGCCCCTGATTGGCTGTTGGCACGCCACGCAAACAAAACAGTGCACATGCCAGGTCTGTTTCAAGGCGTTCATGATTTCCTGCAAACACACACACAAACAGAAAAATTGAGCACCGCATGAGTTCAGTGGGGTCACAGTCAGTCTGCTGTCGATGTGATCTGATCAGCAGCTATCACAGCTGCACAGCCACACTAGCCCCCATGCAGCCTCCGGCCGCTTCCCTGACATGATAAGTTACTCCGTCATTGGCGATCCAATGTCAATGTTTGCCCTGTTTCCTACTGAGATGCTTCTCATGTGAGTGGATGGAAATGCAGAGAATCCCAGAGCAGAGAACGGAGCCATAGACACATGACACAGTTCATTCTTAAATTTCAAACATTTCACAATGAAGCTGACAAGACCTTTTGGATAAGCCTGTAATTCATAACAGCGTTCCACATGCAGGGAGCACAACAGAATAATATCGCTTGAGTTTTATGACTCACCCCAAGAATCTTCTGTTGGCAGAGGGCGCAGGTGGGAGCGAAGAACTCCTCGTAGCAATTTTCGCAGTACACCTGGCCCTTCTCCTCCACGAATCCACGGTCTGCCAGCGAGGAGTGGCAGTGAGCGCAGTTGAATTCCTCGGGGTGCCAGGACATGCCCATGGCCACGAGGAATGGGCCCCTGGTGAGAGCGAGAATGGGGTCGAGAGGGTGTTTTTTTACACAAATAGTAGAATTTGACTGAGGGAGTACTTTATTCCAGTAAACACTGTGTGAACTGATCCTGAACATCTTATCTAACTTATTGATTTATTTATTGTCATGATTATCGTATTTCTTTATGTATTATCATTATTGTTGTTATTGTTGTTGTCGTTATTGTAAACTAGCTCTTGTACTATTTTTCTTCTACGTACACCAACAGTGCTCCAGTGCTCCTAACCCACTGTGAACTCTGGTATCCGTTACATCTGTTCTAATTCTAAACGTTATATCTGTTCCAATGATAAACCGTTTTCTTTTTGGACACTGTGTACCTGATGACATTGTTGCACTTGTTGCACATTGGAGTACGCTTTCCCGCAGGGATGTGCTCGGCTCGCTGCACCAGAGAGTCAAGGTCTTGTGGATGTGGCTGTGGGATGGGACGATCGGGGCCTTTGGGAGAAGGGTTGGCAACTTTGCCAAATGGAGGAGTTGGTCCAGTCTTGGGAAAGTCTAGAAAAACAAGGAAAATGGAAGAGGAGCTGCTGAGATCCAGTGCTGGGACCGCAGTTGAAAACATATCTCATCCAATGAACAAACATCTGTTTGTAAATATTTTCTGTCCTTCCACGGATCCTCCTCTTGGTCATAAAACGACTTGAACAGAGCAGATGTGCCCAGTTTATCTGTGAGTTGTCAAGAGTACGAATGGCAATAATGTGATGCTTTTCAACTGTCATGCATGAGTTATGAGACAGATGGTTTTCACAGAGCAACCCCACCCTCCACCGGCCAGAAATCAATTCGTCCCACTGAGGGGAAAACACATTCCCAGAGTCAAAGGAGACACCTGGAAAAATAATCCCCCCTGCTCTGCTCGTCTCAGCAGTTCATAGAAGATGCAGTTTCTCTTATCATTCTCACTGCAAACATGTTGTCTGGAGATCAAATGGGGACTATTATAGTGTCATTATCAAAGGCTTGAAGGGTCAGAGGTCAATGAGGACAAACTGAATAAACACAAGTGGAGGAGAGGTATGAGCACTGTGCCTGAAAGACACAAGGATGCTGTGTTGACACTGAAGGCTGAGTGTGACAGAGAGTCAGGGTCCAACGTAGGAACGGGAAGTCCCATCTCTGTGAAATCGTACTATATCTGTTATGGCTCTCTTGTTTGTGAAGACCTGTTCTGGATGTCACTGACCGTCACTGACCACTGACACTCCTGTTCAACCACTTGATGAGAGAAATATCTAGCGAGCCAATAGTATTAGAATGTTATTATCATTATTATTATTATTATCATCATTATATTACAATTAGAAACACATACATGTCTGCCTGCACAGATTTAAAGACAATCTGGTCATGTTTAAAAAAAATAATTGATTATTTATTTGATATTTTTTCCTGACTGACAGCTGAGGTCAGACGGAAATGTCCAGACTGATTCAAGTAAAAACAGCAGCTGTAACTTAACTGACCACTTCGATAATCCTTTATCATGCTGAACTTTCAAGTAGATACAGTACAGCAGGAGAAGACCACCACACCGGATGCCACTCCTCTGGGCAAAGAGGAGGAAACCAACTGACAATGGAAGGTTAGGAAATCATTGTCTCCTCTGATAAGTCTCCATTTCCATGGCGACATTCAGAGAGTCGGGTCAGGATCCACATCAGTGCAGTCCATCCTGTGGCGCAGTGCTGTGGGGCTTTTATTGTCTCCTTCACTGAGCATCATGTAAACGCCACAGCAGGCCTGAGTGCTGCTGTTAGCAGGATAACACAAGTCACAACATTCAGTTCACCTCACATTAGAACATGAGATTTACATGGAGAAGACCTGAGGAACCTGAGGAAGGCCTGAGGAGGGTGTACTTATTAATGTGGCCAAGTCCATCTCAATTACCAACTTAAAATACATACATGAAACTGTTAGTATCATTCCTAGGCTACTTTAAAACTTATGATGCAGTATTGTGGAGCCAATAGGGTGATTAACGTCTTACGTATCGTGGTCATCTATCATCTATCCATGAAGTGATGTCATGCATTGATGTGGAGGATGCTGCCGGAGGGAAATTACTTTTCACCATGACACCAGGCGATCTTATCTGACTGAAAGCTGGAGCAGTGGGAAGGCTGCTGACATGCCATCAATACGACAAAATTCAAAACAAATCCTTTGCCAGGAGCAAAGACCAGCAGGAGGAGACACATCAAATGGGACGGAGAATAAAAGCAGCCATTTGGGAGTCTGTCATTGCTGTCGAGGTGTATAAGGAAGATAAGGGGAGTAAAAGACACCAGAACTGAATTCCAGCAGAGGTGCATGTCATAGTCTGTGTCTGTGGCCTGCAAAGTATCTCAGTGAGGGAGCACTTCTGGATGTGAAGCTATTAGTACATTGCTATCTTATGCAGATACGTATTCATTTGAGAATACACTTTCATGGTTGAATCCCTTCAAGCTTTCACCTCCATTGATGACAAAACATTAAAAAAAACCACACTGTGAGAACAACTGCAATATTAAACCTATTTATTTAATATTGGCAAAAAAAATGTCCAAATAATTAACAAATGTACATTCGTTAAAGGTCCAGCAGGACATACTGATCTATACAAGCAGCATGAGATACACGCTTCTTTACTCAAACTTGAGTGTTAATCCGATAAACAACCGAAGCAACAGAGAACTGACTGTGGCCGATCCTACGCTCTTCCTGAGGCACCTTTCAGGAGCCATTCCTAAAGGTCTCTTGGGAAATCCACTGGGGCAAATAGAGCAACTGTTCAAGTATGAGAGCGCACTTGTGTGTCAGTCCTGCTAATAATGTCCCCTAACTGAGGCCTTTCACCACATTTACGCTGATCTGCTTGCAGTCTGGTGGCAGGAATGTTTTAAAGAACAACCTTCACACAAAATAAAAAACATAATTCTCAATTTCACAATCTATTTAACTAAGGGGATCTTGGGGAAAGCCAATAATCTAAGCTCATTAAAAGGAACACCCCCGGTTTTTATGGAGCTCATAATCTTAAATGGCTTAGTGTCAGGAATTAAAGCCCCAGTTCCAGCTGAGCAGCAGGTTTCAGAGGACTGAAGCTGCCCCCTGTCAGCAAAAACATGCAACTACACATCATTCTCCACTTCTGGCAAAGGTAGAACCTAAATCTAACACCTAACTAAAGTCTGAATCTGACAACCTGTTCAACATCATGTTACAGTACCTGGTGGACCTCCAGGCTGGTAGGACGGTTTGTTTTGGCCCGCAGGACTCTTGAAGGAAGAAGGAGAAACGACATTGCCGTTCTTGGGTGCAGCAGCAGATTTGGAAAAGGTTTTTGCTGCTGGCAAGGTGTGCACGCTGGGGGTGGTGTTATCAACAGCCTCACTAGGAAACAGACACATAATATACACACATTAACATACCAGTTAGGTTTGCCAGTACGATGGGGTCAACTTCCACCGGGCCGGGGAAGAAGACTCTGGGCCTTTTTGTGTGTTGACCGTTGTCGGGGGCACGTTCTTCCATTGCACCCTCATACCATCAGTTGGCTTTAGTCTCAATGACATATGCAAACTACCAAGACAACGACAGTACAGTTTGGACCGACAGTGAACGCTACAGCCTACTGTTCATAAGGGAACAATTTAGACACAGGGGTGTCCAAACCGGTCCTCGAGGGCCACCTATACTTCAGGTTTACCATGTCACCCTGCTCCTACACACCTCGCCTGACTCAAACCAGCAGCTCATCGTCAGGTCTCTGCAGAACTTCAGAGACTGATTCAGGTGAAGTAGGAGCAGGGTGACATCTAAAACCTGCAGGATAGGCAGCCCTCGAGGACCGGATTGGACACCTCTGATTTAGAGAATCAGCTCTATGACTCTTCAAGCAGCAGAACGAGATTTATTTCTAATTACAGGAGTTTGTTACTTTGTCTTAGATTATATGAAAGTTTATAGGATTTATTTTACGCTAAGAAGCTCCTGCGGTTACAGTGTCTCCCCAGTTGTTGCCTGTTACATTAGACTGCATTTCATCGCACCGCTCAAATTGAAATATTTCAGCATCGAGTGTAATGGACATTTCAAACTGAGAAAGAAGGAAAATAAGATAAACAGCAGTGAGGAAAACAGTTTATTGAGGTTAATAAATCAAGAGCAGAGGTTAGTGTAGAAAACAGAAGAAGTGACAGGTTGCAGATACAGCCACAGAAATATAAGATTACAGAAAGCGTTGAGGCTTGGGAATAAAGGACATGAGACTTTTACACTACAAGACTTTAAAATGCAGCATTTTCAAGGACTGCATTTACTTGCATGCATGCATGATTTCCCACTGGTTTATTATCAATACCTAGACATAGACATATTTTGTATATTGGCAAGACGATGTGCTACATTTTTATATAGAATTTGGACATTTAAATGATTATAGCAGGCAAAGCAAACCAATTACACGTTTAGCACTTTTGCAGAAACATCGTGATGCCAGTCTCTCAGTTTGTTGTACTTGTGTTCTATATCTACTGGGTCCAACTTGTTCACTCTGCGTTACCCCACGGCACAGGAGGAGGGAGAGGGAAGAAAAGGGAAGAAAATTTGGGAGGTGAAAAGAGGAAAAGGAGAAGAGAAAACAGGAAAAAACAACAAGAAAGAATGTTAAAAATAATGCTATTACCATCACAACCAATAATTCCAGTGAGTGACACACTAGCTGTCATGTCAAGCAGTCAGCCCCAGCAGAGACTGTTGCTGTCTCCACCTTTCTGAGAGCTCAAATGAAGCATGGCAGAGTGACCCATAAGAAATAAAGAATCAGGAAATAAGGCCTTAACCACCGCTGCAGATGATATGTTCTAGTCATGCAACATTACAAATACTATTTCTAACTAGTTCCACTTGCTGCAGATGACATACACACATAAGACAGGATACTTTATACCAGTCCCTTACTTCTTTCCGCTGTTTTCTGCCACTTGCTCTGCAAAGGAGAAGGGGAAGAAAACACAAAGAATATCCTAAATAAATGGTCAGTAAGAATACAGACAGTCACACTGTGTTACTGCTTTTGGTTCATCAAGTGACAGCGAGAGTTCTTCTGCAGTCTCGACCCTGACAGGATATCCTGGACTTATCCCTAAATTGTTCACAGCTGCTGAAAACACCCAGCAGACCGAATCGGAATCACATTTTGTCACATTTGCCACACCAGTCTGCAATCCCTGAACATCCCTGAACAAGATGACAGACACATTTTTTGTCTTTAGTCAAAGAAAAACATTATTGTAAATGCCATCTGGCATCAGTGGTTCTTTTATTCAAACAAACTTCATTGTCCCCATAATTAAAACCAAAGGACTTTAAATAAAAGTGGTCTGTGGAGCGTCTGCTGAAAACATGTTGCGACAGATTACTCTGAACGTGCTGATCCTTAGCTCCCAGATTTACCATGTCATAAAATCATCTGACAGGTAAACGTGGCTTCTAAAAACGTATGATGTACACACCGTTCTCTGTGCCGGTGAGCTGGGCCAGGATACGGAAGGAGCGTGACTGGGAGGTCCCTGTTCGAGGGTGCCAGTCCTCTGTGTCCTCGATCAGGCGCTTCTTGCTGGCATCACTTAGCGCAGGCACATGGTTCAACTCAGGCTCCACAACAGGTTTCCTGCATAATGATGAGAATATTTGACTCCTGAATGCAGTAAAACCATCTGACTATCACTGCTACCAACAGCTGCTGGTACACTGCAGGCAAACAGAATATGGGTTTACACACATGCACGCATGTTAATAACAGCAACCAACAGACAGTGCATGTATGTGTAATGTGTACTGATCCACACTGAGTCAAATGTGCAACTTGATGGTGCATTTGTGGCCGAACCACACTTTCTCTGTTACCTCCTTGGTCTAGTTGGAGTTCTTCGGGCAGGCAGTGAGGAAATATGGAAAGAAATCAACAATCACATATTCTTCAGTCACAGAAACTGCTCACTGTTTGATGCCTTTTACAGGGGAAAATGACACTGCTCTGACCTGTACTTACTTCAGACTTCTCTGAGGCTCTCTGTTACAGAGGCCAACCGCAGCGCAGAGGTCAACCAGAGCAGCAGAGAAGAAAAGGATGTCAAGCAATGTCATGAGGTATTAATTATATGTAAGAGCACACCACTCACTGCATGTGAACGTCAGTGATATGTTGCAGTGATGACAGCTCACCACAAGATGGCGATAACGCAGTTCATAATGAGGGCCGTTTTTTTATTTCCTCCAATAATAATGTCATGGTACGCTCACATACGATGACATTTATATTTAGGCTTTCCGTGCACAGTTCCAAAGAGTGAGTCCATTTAACTCTGTGGGGTTTTAGTTCTGTGTTTGTCTCCATGTGCCCACATGAGCAAAGGTGAGGAATGCCGAAAGACGTCACAAGTCGGGCTATTCTTGGCCGACGTTGAATGTACTTGCCAGTTATTTGACTGTTTGACTGGCTCTGAATGAACATGACGACAGTAGCAGATGGAGCTCCACAGACGGGTGGGTGACTGCAGAAGGCCAGTGTGCTGACAGGCCTGTCTGCTTTAGCCCTGTACATGTATGTACATTATGACTTACCACAGCTCGGAGACTACCGAGCTGAGAACATACTGTGAGTGAATGAGCAATCACGTGAGAGTTAGCTCAAAGCGGTGCAAACGTGCTTTCGGTAATCATAAACTAGAGATGTGGAGGCGGTAATCACATTCCGCAGACTTAAGACAGTTACTGGAGCAGATGTATTATCATTCACAGCACTAACTTTGCATGTGCCTCTTCTTCCTCCTGTGGGCAAAGAAAGTATAAATGGAGAGTATGGAGGAGTATAAAAGGATTGAAGCCAAGAACATAAATGAATAGGCCCAAATACATGTCCTATGTACTGCAGGAGGCCCCTCTGAGAGGATGTGAAGATAAATGTAAAGACACAAAAACAAAGCATGCAGGTCTGAACACCAACACACACATGCGATAATGTGATTCAACAACTAAGCCAGATACTTACCTCACTTTGTTAAGAATTCACTCAATGTTTTATAGCACAACAGCAGCTTACACAACAGCTTACATGGCCAAATTTGGTATTCTAACAGTCCTAATATACCTGAATCTCACTAATTTGTACCATTTGTGCAAAGCAGTACGAGGAAGTCTAATATGTTGCTTTTCTTAGTGTAAGCCAGCTAGAGTCTGACGTCTTTCTGCAGGGGAGTGGCAAACTACTCAAGCCTAAGAAACCATAGCAATACTTACAACACCGTGACGATGGGCTGTTTCAATATGTCTAAATGCATGGGGACATTAGGCCTGAATGTTTTTTTTGTTTTTGTTTTTTTAAATAAAAATAAAGTTTTGAATTTAATAGAAAAAAAAATTGCAACTGCGTTGGATGCACTGTACCTACCCATTAAACTGTTCTGACAGGCCGTGGCTCTCCAA
Organism: Aeoliscus strigatus; assembly: GCA_901007665.1. Taxonomy (NCBI): domain Eukaryota; kingdom Metazoa; phylum Chordata; class Actinopteri; order Syngnathiformes; family Centriscidae; genus Aeoliscus; species Aeoliscus strigatus. The sequence continues at coordinate 90,810 of CAAKHB010007213.1, read as the reverse complement.
AAGACCACGTCTTTGTCCCAGAGCCACCTCCGAGGCGTTTAAGTTGGAGTAGAGGTTGATAGGTGAGTTATAGACAGAGGGCTGTGGGACACTGGGATGGGAGGAGGGGGCTGTCACTCTGGCTGGAGAGGAGGAGTTAGAGGATGATGAGGAGGAGGCAGACGGGGAAGTAAAGGCAGAGCGACCTGGGCTCAGCCTGGGCACTGTGTTGGCTGGAGTGGAGTCTGAGGCAGCGAGACTCGATTTCAGTGGAAATCGAGGCTGCAGTGGCTGGGAGGGGGCAGCTGGTGTGAAAGCAGATGATTCAGATGGGATGGAGGCAACTTTGGGGGCATTTTGGAGAGAAGAAGCTGTTGCCACGCTGCTGTGCCCCCCAAATGGCCGTGCTGTCTTGTTGTATGCAGGGCTGGGCTGACGCGGTGGCGTTGTGTACGTGCTGCTTGGCGCAGGGTGAGTGATTGGGACAGGCTTAATGATTTCTTGCAGTTCATCCTGGACAAACATGAGGACACACAGCATGCAGCGTTTCCAGCAAATCTACCAGGACCCACCAGAAATATGTTCACACTGTTGTATTGGTGAGTCATGCCAGTGGCACACAGGTTTAGGAAGTGCTACAAAAAGTGGCCTCTCAAGTCATGCCAAACAAATATGTGTTTTCACATCTCAGAAGGGCGTATGCTTACTTTTTAGTAAAGTGTTGCAATTATCAAAAGAAGATTATTTTGATTCAGTTCAAAATACCTTAGGCATGTCTTCCTTGGGGTCACTTGAAGGCCTGTGAAGACAAAGTGGATCATAAGTAAGACATTTTGGGGTGGGGGGGCAGTTCCAGTAGGTTTTAGTCAGTGAGAGAATAGAGACGGAGCAGGACACAATCTGATGGACTGACTATCTGTGGATGGATTCATGCACTGAATGTGAGACCTGACGGATCAATGTCGAACTTTAGATTAGTTACAAACATCTACATCATGTTAAAATCCACATTCATCTGTCAGTCAGGAGCTGAAATTTTTAAAATGTCATCATTTCCAAGGACATTTCTTCAGGAAGCACTGGTGAAGTGAGTGCAAGTGTGGCTATGGCAGTGGGGGGGTGGGGTTCCGTGGTCTCCGTACCCACCACTTTTCACAGCGGGAGGGGGGATGGCATCTCTCTACCCCCCACATTTCAAAGCAAACTGACGCCCGTCCATTCAGAGATCCACCCAGCGAATACAGTAGATAATAGACAGATACATACTAGAACCCTGTTTTCTCCTTATTCAGGACACTATGTTTGAGGAGGTGTTGCTGAAATTTCCTGTAATGTCCATCAATATAAAGACACAAAGTTGTTTCTTAAATTTCTAGGAATGTCAACAAATAGTCTGCTGGAAAGCAGAACACTTTGGAAAACTCTGCCTCTATGTCTCGGGCTTTAACATGGAAAACCACCAGTATGTGTGAAAATGCAGGCACACAGAGACACATTTGGGAATGATTGAGTCTCCATCTGCAGATTAGTGTTTAGGTGTGACATACATCTGATTTTTTTCTTTTTTTAATGATTGAAGCAACTGCCAACATTTTAAGACCTTGTGGGGAGAAGGTGGTGTCTTGATCCTGGATATTTCCAGCAGAAAACATCCAAGAAGCTTTCACTCCCTAGATTTACTTCATACTCGCAAAGAATAACTAAACACATGATTAACACAATATTACATTCAGAGTCACATGTTGTGTATCAATCTAACTGGGGTATTCAAAGGACAAATTGTACAAAATGAACAATTGCTGAAGCTTTGAAACTCAAATGCAGACAGACAACGTCATCAACAATGAGCTCGATATTTAGTCCACACATGTAGACAACGTGTCCTCTAATAGTGACTCAGTAATGCCGGTTCTAGACCAGAAGCTACACTGTGCCTGCCGCCTCTTTTCCTTCTTTGCCATATTAGGAAACCAGTCAACAAACAACGCTGTCATGCACTTCCTCTCTGAAACCGGATTAAAAAGCAGCCCCACCCATCCACTACACATTGATGTCATCTGTGCCCATACCTACATCCACAATTTCCACTTAGCAGTTAATATACAGCATGCTTCTTTTCCATTGTGTCGATGGAGAAACACTTCTACGCTTTGCCAAGAAAAACAGTCAAAGGTGTAAAGATCAAATGGCACATTCCATGACAAGTAGATTCAGTCTACAATGGAGCAGTGTCTATCTACCATCAGCGGCCCAGGCCCCAGACTGGGGCAGCAGGGCGGATTCTCTCCCTATCTGTCTTTTCCCAGAGCAAACTGAACAAACATTTGCTAGGGTGGACCTGTGAACATCTGCTCTTCTCTTTGCTCTGCTGTCACACACAGACAAACACTGGCTGTGTAGGCGTGAGAGCGTGTATTCATTCACTGGTCACAGGTAGACTGCGAAACTGTAGGAAACATTGGAATCATCTGAGCATAACTGGAGGGTATGGTGACATCAGCAGGTATGTGCTTCTGACATTAGGTATCTTGTTTTGGAAACCATCTTCTGTTCATTCTTGCCCTTCCCCTTATTCTGCCCCATTAAAACTACATTTACATATATATTATAGAAAAGTCTACTTTCTCTACTCTCTTTCATATTGTGATGACATTATTATTGATTAAAAAAAGAACACATCTGAAATCCTACAGATACTCAAGATATTTGCAGTTAATTAGAATACAGAATATTATCATGTACATTTACGAAACACAAGAGAATTTAAATTAACTTGACTAATGTAAATTTACTGAAGATCTACTAGATAACATAATGTCTGAGAGTTCCAATCTGCTGTAGTGAGTGTGGTCCTCATCAACCTTGACTTTCCTCTGCAACACATTTCTGAGACAAAGACAAACCAATCTGGCATGTGTCTGCCACATATCTTAACTGACTCAACTCCATTCCGTCCAGACACAACATTTATTTTTTTCCACTCAGATTTTTCACACACAGATTCAGTGGCTTGGAATAGTTCAACATCTTCAATGCTCCTACATGTGAATCCCCTGAACATCAACCACACACTTAAATGTCTGGTACGGTTTGTGTTCTTTCACCATATTAGGCCAAGAGCTGGAACTTGGCTCCTACATGGACGAATACAGCTGAAAACTATAGAGTTCATACACACTGTGAATGGTGCTGCATTATTCCACAACCTTGTTCAACAAGATCTCCCCACAAATATTTCATGTGTTTGATAAATGTTAAAACACTGTGGGAGACTGGGAAAACTTGAACGTGTCGAGAGGAAAGAAACCTTAAAAAAAAAAACAGGAGTCCAAGAGAAGGACATGGAATCAACATGAGAGTGGAAAGTACATTCTTTTCTGTCTCTCTGTTTTTCTATGCAGCCAGCCTATCCGCTCAGTGGCAAAAATCACAGCTTGTGTCTGGAACACGGCCTCTCCTGCTCTTCTAAGCTTGATGTTTTCCCACTGCTCCTTCAACTGACTGCGAATGGGCATCTTGAACGAGTTAAGGAATATCAAAGTACAACTGGACAGCTCGCTGCACTTACTTTATGGATATGTTGCTATGAATGTCTCTTTGTTTGATGTATGAGGTTCCTACGTGACACTTGTCCATATCACCTCACACATGCATCACAGTGGAGGGCGGTCATGCCATAAAAACCCATGTGCCTCCTCATCCTACTCTGTACAGGCCAACACTTTTCTGTGAGGGTGATAACTGGGATATGTGACAGGCTGGCAAACTGGAATGGAGACAATGAAAAGTCAGCGATGCTTCATCAACACCAGGCTGATGAATCAAGCAAGAAGAGGAATAAAGCTCTTCTTGTGGTCAGATCTCCAGCCACTGCGACCATCGTCCAAGCACAAGAACCCATCTTTTCTTACTTTTCTTCCAACCGCCACACCACAGCTGGCTGAGGCAACCAGCAGTCGGTGGGGGCTTTGGGCTGTAATAGATTCTCTACTGCCACAGCTATAATCACAGCACAAGACATGCATTCACGATGAGAATCAGTGGATTTATCCCACAGCTGCACAACTCATTACAGTTAGCTTAGCTACGGTATCGGTGTTCATGTTGGCCAGTGTATCCGGCTGTCAGTAAAGATTTGTAAAATATATGATTAGCATGGTGGTGCAGTGGTAATCACTGTCACGGTCACGTCACAGCAAGAAGCTACATACATAGTTCATTAACTGGGGCGTTTTGTTATTGTAGTTTTCTTAAAAATAATGTGAAAATATTGTCTTGTCTCGTGAGTTGAGTGTATCGTCACACCCCTGTCAGTGGGTTTTGTCTTGAGACTGATCAACAGCATTATGTGTCAAAGTCATGTAAAATACAGGGTAATTTTATATAATACATACCGACAGTCTTAGTTGTTGTACTTGTTATATAGAAGAACAAGAAGAAGAAGAATACCAGGGAATATAAAAACATGCTCAATTCTGAAATATCAGTATCATCCACAAAACATGAGAGTATTAACAGCGCTGTGTATTTCTGGGAATGTTGAAGAAAAAAATATGTATGTAATATACTTATCTGACTTAAATTGTACTGTGTATACAATGCAAATTTATATTCTTAGGACTTTCTAAAGGCAACACCAGAAACATTGATACACAAGTAAACAAAAACAAATGCACAAAAATGAGAAGTATTTGTGCTGCAGGAAGCTGGGAGCTGCCATGAATTGTGTATCTAATAAAAAAAAGGGGAGCAGGTTGGACCAATGAGTGAGTATTTGTATTATCTTTAAAAAAAAAACAGGTGCAGCCAGCCACAACCTCTGGGGAGTTGGTGTTGTAGTTAGTTGACTGTTTCATTGCACTGGGCTGCATATTTCAATGACAATAAATAAACATCAATTATCATACTTTCCTCGAGCTACTCACCACAGACGCCTCGTGTAGGTTACTGAGGGAACGTTCCCATCATAGAACAAAACATACTTGTAAGAATAAACTGAAAACGCATGCTTCTGTAAACATCATGTGTGAATAAAATGGCCCCATTATGAATTCTCTGCCATACGCTCTGATGACGTTTTCACGAAGCAACTTCACACTGACTGCGTACACCCTCTGGATAACTTTTTGTGAAAATGACTTTGATTCAAACGTGCCGTCTTTAGTGCTTTAATAAAAGACTGGCTCGACCTCACACATAAAACTAAAGACTAATACTCCAGCACCAATACTTTCACAAAAAGCAGACACACTAGTCACCAATCATCTTTTCCTGAGAATGCACTCAAAGAAAACCAGACTTCATCCTTTCTGTCACAGGACTCTTCGCATAGACTAATCAGCTCTGTAACATTTAACATTAGAGAATACTTGGAAACGTTTTCTTCTCTGATCAAAACATGTTTCTCTTTACCTAGCAACAGGAAAATAACATACTGGCATAAACCCAGAGAGCCTTTTCCCGTCAGACAATATGTGGAAAGACTGTGCAGTATGTGACACTTACCGCATAGCGGATGCATTTTTCCATATTGTAACACTGCAAATTTAGGAGTGTTTCATTAAAAATATTATTGTAAATTATTTAGTAAGTATTTTAGCACTACAAAAAAGCTAAATGCAACTATCTTAGTGTTGTGCATCAACAGGACAAACTAGTGCACACACTGACCACGGTGACGTTTGGGGGGAAACCTACAGATTAGTGTTGTCATGAACATGAGAATTAATGTCATGGTTTACAAGTCCTACTATCAGGTACAATTTTCAATTAATGTTATGCAGCTTCTTGTACTATCTTCTATTATTTTACTAAACATCTTCTATTATAGATCTTTGATGAATAACCTTCTATAGACTTGACAGGAACAGAAGTGTCCTGAAAAAAATTTTATTGAACAATAAACCAAAACATTATGATTTTGTCCGACATTTATTTTTGGATTGGAGCAGCGAAAAGAAGTTCAGAAGTGTCATTTAGAGGTTATATTTACAAACTTAAGAACATTTGAATGTTACATGATACAGTATAATTAAACCGCAGTCACATTAATCATCTTTTGGAATGTTATTATGACCTCGAGAGCATTATCAGTGATCATTGGGACCATAAATCACATCTGAGAAGATTGAAAGCGGTAACGGTGGTCAGCTGAGGCCCCCTACCTCAAAACTACTTTTGCAGTAAATGTGCATAGTCAGCGCCCTCTAAAGGTTGAAACGCTGCTAACGGCTCATGTTGGTACAGAGGGAATCATGTTTCAATTCATTATTTGTCCTGTACATATAACTGAGAAAGAAGCTGATTACTACTACTTGTATATTTAGGACAAGCACATGTTAACATAATGTGTCATAGTGGGTTCAGGATCACTCCTGTGGAAGTATGGTACAACAAAGGGACGAATCGGCACATGCATCTCTTCCAAGTTCACATACAATACCAGTGTCTACCACTGGCTTCTACAAAAAGAAATAAATCCAACTTGAATCATGTATAATTTGTAGAGACCTTTGTCACCGCTTGTCGAGTGGCTGATTTTTGTTGTCACTAACATGTAGTGTGAGCCCAGAGGGTTTGATGTTTCCTTTAACACAGAAGATTACATGCAGCTGTGGGACAGGGCTATTTTGGGAAGATTTTCTCACAGTTAAAGTGCCGAGACTCCTTTCTGCTTTAATGTGGTGATGGAATGACAGGGCATGAGAAAGAAGGCTCTGAGTTTTTCTGTCAGCATGTTTTACAACCTTTAAAGTGTGCGTGCTTTGCCTTCATTTCATTGTCCATGACACTTCAACAATATTTCTTTACACTTGGCTGCGGAATATGCACCGGGTTTGGTGAAAGAGCTTGGCCCGCGCTCAAAGCTGAACCCAGGCAACATATTTTTTATGATCCTTCTTCAAAAACGTGTAACAACTTGTGATCTTTTTTCCATTTAAAAGAAACTGTAAATTTACTTTGTGTTGTATTGTTACTGAAAACAAATACAAAAACTGATACCTCAGCTGCATCCCTGGTTCATTTTTTCATATGCTGAAGACCTAAGCAGAGCCCAAAAACAGTCTTTTCACTCATGAAAGGAGCTGAGGAGCAGCTGACCAAAACCAAACCTGAAACCCAGTCTGATGACTTCTGCAGATATGGCAGGAAGAACATGTCCACCTTCAAATTGAAACTTTATAATATATTGCGTTCTTCATTGCTCTTGTGCTTTCTCTTACACATCAATACAATAAAATAAAACCACCATCCCTCCTCTTCCTTACAGGAGCCAGCAGGTCAAAACAAACTGAGACAGTCTGCAGCAGCAACCATGTTTTATCATTAACACTGTAATATTACAGCAACCTTGAAGCCCTGTACCCCTATTGAATGTGGTTGTTCAATTTATGTTTGTTTATTTTTTTAATCTTTTGACCAAAAGCGGTAAAAACCACAGCCTGTATTCAGTCTGCTTCATGTATCTTCTTTGGAGTACTGAAAATTATCCTCCTCATTTTTGTCACTGAATTTTTGAAGAATAAAATTTTGAATTTTATGGCAATTTTAATTCATTAGTTATACAGTTAAAAATGTAATTTGTGTTTTAATCATGTTTATTATGTATTTCATTGGGCACTGACTTATTGCACGGGAGGTGGGAAACACAATTTTGTTTTTATTTGAACAACAAAAACGGAAAGAAACCTTTGAACCTTGATCCTTCAAACAATTGGCAGCCCTGCTGCTGACTGTTACATATTACGTAAGAAAACATTTCAGTCTGAACACAGCAGCTCTGTGACACATCTATGAAGAGAACAACAGTATGTGTTTAATGAAGTGTGATTGTTTGCTCCGTGTGCATCTGTTACCTTTGTAGAGTGAGGTTGAGATGACCTGTGCAGGCTTTAATCTTGTTCTGGGCCTCAAGATGATTCATGCTGTCAGTGGAAATGCCGTTAATGGAGAGAATAATGTCTCCTACACTCATCTTGGCTTTGGCTGCCTTGCCTCCATCGGTCAGCTGTAAATGACACAAACACACACAAAACATTTTTTAAAAATGATCATCATGCCCGTTTAGTTAAGCATTAAGAATTTCATCGTGCTAAACACACAGCTTCCAGTACACTTTTAAATAATTGAAATATAGTTATAGTATTTAACTAGGGTTGCAAAATTCCAGGAATTTTCAATGTTGGACACTTTCCATGGGAATTAATGGGAATTAACAGGAATTTATAGGAAAAAACAGGAATAAACCTGAGGTATTAATGTTTGACTTGCAAATATCACATGAAATGTATTCATACCATAGATAGCTGGATGATACGTTAGATGCTAAATGTAAGCTATAGCAAGCACAGTTTCATTGACCATTCTTTCTGTCTCTCATTATTTCCAAAGCTTGAGATCCCATAGAAAGTTTCTTTGCAACCCTATATTTAACTAAAATAAGTTATTTCTTTCTGACTGATGATAAAGTTCCCCTTTCTTTTCCCAGTCTTATGTAAGCTTGGTTAAATATGATAAGCATCTTATTAAACGAAAACAACACGAGACGAACATAACAACATTCCTGGGATCAGTCGAGCCAAAAATATGCCCAAGGGTTCCCACAACGATGAGTCAATGTCAGCATGGTAGCATATAAAAGCCACATGGTTGTTATCCAAAGGCTAAAAGAAAAAATGTGACATTGAGTTATAATAAGAAAATATTTTAGTTACACAAATACACAAGACATAAAATCTGTTAAGGACAAGTAAAAAAGGAGCATAAGATAATCATGCACATGTACAATCAACAACAATCTTCCATTTACATACAGATGTAGACTTTGCAGTCTGGTTTATCTTATCTAATGGACAATATCAATAAGTTGAGGTGTTGGCTTCTGCCTGCTGAATTTAAGTAAAATTCAAGTTTCTACAATTCTTCCTTTGGTGTCTGATTTTGCATTCCTGTAAGTCACTGAGTAACATCTTCAAAATGAGACAAAACTTGCTTCAGTTTCCCGTCACGTATTCATTCATGGGAATGTACGTGGATCCCAGTTGTTGTTGCTGGGACTCTTAAGGACATTGCCCTGAAGTTAACACAGGGGTTTTCCTTCCTCTGACTTCATCCATAATTAAACATGTTATGTCCCACTGAAGGAGGATGCCTTATTGTGTTTGATAACTCCACCTCCAGTTTTGGCCCTCAGTCAAATGGGGCTTTTTCCAATTCTTTTCAGCTTTTTTGCATTTCCAATGGCCATCGTACCTTTTGTCCATACCACTACAATGTTTTCGTTCCAAGCAAGCTGAGCTAGCAAGCTAGATACTTTATTGATCTCCCAACAAAAATCCACAAGCTGGTATTAAACATGACGTCACAGAGTGCTGGCCTCATTACTGAACTGTGGAGCCATCACCACCTTGAAGACAGTAATTTTCCCCCATAATGTTAGTTGTAGTTTCCCCAGTTTTATCCAGGTTTAATTTCATATTCTGTTGGAGTGGGCTTAAGACATCTTTACGAGGGTGAGTCAATCTGAGCAACATATATTTTATCAGGTCTTCTGACATGCCATGCTGAGACTTGTGCGTAAACCACGGTGAGTAAGCTCGTAAAACCCACAAAAAAGGAATGACTCGCTACCAGGTGTGGTGACAGAGCACTCATCAATCACTCAGCACCATCATTTACACACTTGAAACCTGTACAGCCATGCTGGCTAACGTCATGCATTAACAAAAAAAAAGATGTTTTAACAGTGTGAAAGAGCAGAAACTAAAGCGTCGTTTGAACCAAATAAGCCAAGCCAATAAGACAGGGACATCTGAATGTGATGAGAACAGACAAGTATAACACAGGTACACGGGGAAGACACTTTTTAACCGACAGTTCTACAAAGCATAACTGCAATTCTAGTGCACAAAATGAATGTCTGCAATTGACCACAACAAATTTGTCACCGCCAGTTTATAGCATCAAATAAATTAATGGGGAGAAAAAAAAAATCATATAGGTTAAAACATACTGTACATTACTGTGATATGACCGACCTAAAATGATATGACCTTTATGACCGTCATTAAAAAAAGTCGAAAAAGAGACACAAAGAATGTACCATTGTGATAAATTTCATGACAACAAAACAGGGGAAAAGAGCAGGAAGGAAGCAACGAAAGAATGGGGAACTGATGGAGGTAGTGGTAGACTCTGGAAGGGCGACAGGGACATATTTCTCTTGTGACATTATCAAACAGTTCAATAGCAGGAGTGCAGAACTGATAATTAAGGGTCCCGTATGCATACCAACGGCCTGGAACCCTATTCTGCTGCCTCTTTAAGTGCTACTTACAAGTGTACTGTGCTGTCACTACAGAGGCATCCAGTGCAGGTTCGGCAACACACCAGACAGCATGTAGTGTGTTGGTCCTCCATTATTTACAAAGTCTGTGGCACATAAGTCAATGAAGACAGTGTAAGTGTTCTTTAGAAAGCTTTTGGCAGCAGACTCAGAGCAGGATCTGTCTTTCAGGGAAAGACTGAGAAGCAGAGCTGCTGTAACAGAAGGAGTGCTGAATAAAGATCATTCTAGTTGTATGTGTTACTTTGAGAGAACAGGGAGTGAAAAAGACAGTGGTAAACCATGTTTAAGGCCAAGTCTGCAGTGTAGAGAGAGCACTTTATAAATCCCAAGTGTCCTAGAATTTGCAGCAACAAACAGATGTGACAGTGAAAATCTCTGGCATCTAAATCTGTGAATACAAATCAAGCGAGTTCTGAAACACTTGTGACAGAGAGCAGATTAGTAATGAACTTTGACGGTGCAACTCCAACTCTTTCCAGAGAGCGGGATGTTTTAGCAAGGGAATTTATTATAGGACATACTATGTCAGACTATATCATATTATGTCATTTCTGCACAGGATATTTGAGGAACGACAGGAAAAAGTGCATTTAAGTTGATTGCTAAAGAAAATGGGTTTACTTGGAGAGTCTGAAGGTTCTGATGAGAGGAATGTTTCCAACTGCTTTTACATGAATGGGATTCCAACCACCCAAAACGTGTGGCCACTGTGGTCCTCTCCACTCTGCTGGTTTTACTGCTGTGGACTTACTGATAATGACTGGCTGTTCCACACTAAGCATGTGTGGCCGCTTCTCCCAAAGATGTCGTCTTAGTACAAGCACAATACATTGCTGATTTATTTGTGAGCTTCTAGTAAATTCTTAAACATGCCTGAGATTAAATGCTTAAAATTTAAATGCTGTTAATTTACTTATGGTACAAATGTATTTGTAGATGAATACAGTCTTACTGAGGATATAAACAGATGTAAGAGGGGAAAAACATTGATGGAAACAAAACAAAAAAACAGACACTCTGTTTAGAGCTGTCTCTCATAAAAACAAAGTCAAAGTCTCTGCTTACTGATGGTTTTCACGTGTTTAAAAATAATGTATCATTAATAAAGGCCTGTTATTTTTTTCTAAACACTGCATCTGTGCTGTAGCTCAGTGTTGAAACGCTATTTATAAAATCCTCTATCAAACCTGGAGCTCAAACCATAGTTGAACAAAACCAAAGCACTTATGTTAATATGTCAAACTGAAATCCTTATCTTGTGGAAGGACAGTTAACCAATAAATATAAAACAACTAATAACTGACTATTATATTGTATTATACTATTATAATAACTATAAATATATATATATGATTCCTTCTGGTGAAAAATGTGATGCAGAGATCCTGCTTAGAGGCTTTTAAAGTGGTTGATAAAGGCAGATTTATGACACTCTCTCCAGATAAAGGGGAGTAATCTGCTGCCAAAGCTCTGGGCTCACTGGAATTCCTCACTAAACATATCAATACTGTACTTATAAACCAATGTTTCAAAGTCTTATCTCACACATATTGGATTTCACACAGCACAGAAAGCTATGGAACCTGTGTTTATTGCACAACATTTCCAACTAAATACATTTAAGTCAGGGAGGATGAAGGATAACAATTATTTTGAATATTAATCATCTTCCCCACTATTCAATACAAATTGTGCTGCTGGGTTGTGGTTACGTTTGCTACAGGAGGCATTTTGTGGTGAAGGCTGAAATGAATGTCATGTCTGCGTAGAGCAGACTAAGTTAAAGGACCTTATAAGTTAAAGGACATCACAAACACCCGAGGCTAAAGCTGAATCAGACCAACTTTTCATAAACGTCACAGTTATTAACAGGATTACTTTCATGAGGCTGAGGTGTTTAGATCCAATCAACTGAATAAGTTCTTATTTCTTTTTATTTTACACATTCAGACAGCTCGGTTGGGTGTGGTTACAGTGGATCGATGGTGTGTGGTACCTATATATATATATATACTGTACATAGCAAATGGACTTCACTTGCTTTTTCTACACCTTCATGGTGCCCAAAGGCCTCACATTCACCCATTCATACACACACTCATACACCAATGTGCAGCTCAAACCCCCGACCCCTCAGTCAGTGTACAACCCGCTCAACTCCTGTTCTTCTTACAACCCCATAGTTAAGAAATGGTCCCATGTCCCCTCTCATTATTAATTCTCACCAGCATCTGCTCGTACAACACTATTTCTGTCAAAGTTTCAATCTATTTTTTATAGTCTGGTGAGGATGTACTTTTCTATAACCTTTATCACTGTGACGTTGTTGTGACACTCCCATTATTTGTTTGGTCACTCAATAAGCCTAAACTTGGCGAGACAGGTAGCACTTTCTCCAGAGCCTTCCCCAGGTTACTTTCACCCAAAATGGTTGTGTCAAATCACATGTTTGTTCCACATTTCCAACAGAGATTGTCAGGTAATTGACTCAACTAAATAGGTCTTAAACAAGAACAATCGTCATGATTTAATCTCGCGAGATCTTGTGGCATCTTGTCACACCTTTAACTGGCACTCTTAGTTGGGTCACCATGACAACACAAACACACACACACACACACACACAAAGGGAACAAACCCTGTGCTGAATAGTGGCTGTTCTTTAGTCAGGTCAGAAACAATCCAGGCTGTCAAGAACTGCTGAGGCATATAAATGAAAGGGCGTGAGCAAATCCATCAATCCATGGCTCATTCAACTGCTGTATGGCTTAAAATGGGCCTCAGAGTGGTTAACCAGCAAAACTGGTGGTTGGTCACACTGGTCATTTCAATTCATTTGTGACAAAGCAAATAATGCTGATGCGGTTGTGTAAAATTCAGTCCATTTCACCTCCAGAAAATAAATTATCATTTGGTCACAGAAGTGTTTCCCATAGGAAATTTGCTTGTGGTAGAATGATGGCAAGGCAGCAGCTTTTCCTCATGTGCATTATCTCTTTCCAACCCATTTTGCCATAGTGTCTACTGCCTTTTCATTAATGTGTCTTTGGTGGCATTAACACAACTCTCCCACCTCTGATCACAGCAACTTCATAACAACATTGACAAAAACTGTACTCTTGTTCTTGTGTGAATCCCTGTCAGACCACATCACCTAACTAGCTCCACATCACGTCCTCTTCATCTGGACGCACAAATCAGACCCAACTACACACCCACAACCAGCCAACAGCCAGTTCCACAGATATCACGTCTGTGGAATAAATCCCCTACAATGTCAAGTCTGTTGTCAGACTTTGGGACGCAACATTTTACCTCTACAAAAAGGCAACAACTGTTCTGCCAAAAAGCAGGAATCAGGAAGATGAAAAGCAGATGGCATCAAAATTACTATCATACTGGGATCCAACACATGAGCATCATGATGAAGCCGTTGTGATTTGGAGCTATAAAAATAAAATCTTGTCTGACTTGACTGATGATACACAAAGCTGTGAAACACTCAACTTGTTTGTGTATATCTGATTTCAATGCAAATGATTTGACTGGAGACACTCTGGCAGCTGTACTACAAAGACCCCAAGCTGTCGGTCTCAATGGGTTCTGCAAATACCGAGGGAGATTTTCTCAGCTTGATTTTGTTGTTTTTTTCTGAACCTGATCTGAGCGTGCAAAGGCTCTATGTCCATTCACATTATGCTCTCTCCAACAGGCTTATCAAGTATTTTATTTTTCTATTGACTGGATAATGACAGCGATTTTCTTTAATGACTGTATTTTATTCTTCACGCTACACTTTTGGGAGAACCACTTGTAGAGTGGTAAAGTTGTCACAGTCAATAAGTAATAATAGCTTACACTTACACTACCCTAGAGAGGCAATTCAACTTTTATACTGTCCTTTGACATAGTGCATTTGTTTCAAAAGACCTTTGCCAAGACGTGTGTCCCCTGAATTTAATATTGGTGCATTTGTCTCATTTATCTCAGGAATTTTAATCATTTCCTGTTTTTCCTCAAAGACGTTTCTGCTCTGCACTCATATCATACAAAAAGGGGGAGGTGCAGAGGGGTCAAGCTTCACTTACAGATCATGACTGAATAACTGTACTGTCACTCATAATTTACACAAGCTTCCACTTACATAATGTAGGACTCTGAAAGGCAAGGTGCACTAAACAAAGGTTTTCAAAAGAATTTGAAATATCTACCAAGATATACATTTATGGGGGAGGCCATGTTACAGTACCTCTATTTGCCTTCTGGGGAAGTCTGCATCTGACATTTAGGAGGGTTAGACGACCACTCGATCCCTTTCCATGTAGTTTGCTTGAGTGTGGCTGCTGATATGTCTCACTTAAATTAACCATAAAAAAAGCAATTTCCCCTTCTGGTTGACATGAAATAATCCTCCGAATATTAAAACATTGTGGTGGTGATTAAAGAGGAACACATCTGGAGACACGGCGACCAGCCTAAAACGCAGCAGTTTGTATAACTGTTAACTTGGAGTATCACATGCCATTGTAACAACAAACTATGCGACAGAAAAAGACAAATGGGGGCGTGAGGGGTGGTGGGAAAAAAGAGAGGAATATTGCACTCTGCTGACTCCGAGGTGACCTGGGGATAAAAAAGTAAATAGAAAGTGTATAGCAACAAGGTTCTGAGCCATAGTAATATCTAATACTTAAAGAAAAAGATGTAAGTGGATGAAATGCCTGAAAGGGAACTGGAATAACCACAGACTCCATCCGTCCCAGGAGTCTGGAGTCTGTGGCAACAGGAACTAACACCAGCACATATAAGGATGCCTGCATAATGAGTTCCTTCCTGCACAAGTCATCCATACAATATTCAGTGGTGGCTGTGTTTAAAAGTACTCTGCATTGTTTAAACACAAAACACATTTAGAATAGTTTACCATGCACACTGGCCTCATTCACTGAAAGACACGCAGGATTTTACATAGGTGTTATACAGGAGTTCAGTTAATTTAAAAAAAAAAACAAAAAAAAACATTTTTCTCAGTCTCCCTGACAAACAGTTGCAACAGCAAAATAAAACTGGTACATGATAAAATTGGTGGGTGCCTACAATAAGCAGCCGGCCATATACAGTGCTGATAAAAAGTATTAACCTCCCAGGATGTTTTACACTTTAACTGCTTTTATGAATCCACCAGGGTCAATATAAATTGGCTTCTATGGACAAAACTTTTTCCTTCACCCCTCACTTTTTCATGTCACCATGACAACAAGTCCTACAAACTTGTTTGAATTTAATAAAAATATGTAATGCTAATTAAATAAGTGACTGCTTCCGTATTGGCTCTCTTTAAAGTGACTAATTCAACAAAGATCCAGCCAACTAGTGCTCATGGTCTCACAACTGGTAACATAGGGATCATGTGAGTGCAGTGTCTCAAGTGATTATAGCATAAAGACACATGTGTCTGGAAGGTCCATCCACTGGTTAATCCGTATTCCTGGCTATCAGTACACCATGAAGACAGAAGAACACTCAAAACAACTATCATTGAAAAGTATAAGTCAGGTATAAGATACAAAAAAATGTCTAGGTCACTAAATATACCCTGGAATTCTGTTAAATCCATCACCAACAAATGAAAGGAATATGGCATGTGTGTAAACTGACTCACAAACTGAGAATCCGTGCAAGGAGGAGACCAGTGGGAGAGGCCACCAAGACACCATCACTACTCTGAAAGAAGCTCCAGCAGCTGAGATGGGGGAGACCACATTCAACAACTGCTGCCTGGGTTCTTCACCAGGCAGAACTTTATGGGAGAGTGGCAAAGAGAAAGCCACTGTAAAGGAAGAGTCCTATTAAATTTCGACTGGAGTTAGCCAAAAAGCATGCTGGAGACTCTGTGGTTAATTGGAAGAAAGTTCTATGGTCTGATGAGACCAAAATGGAGCTTTTTGACCATCAGAAAAGCCACTATGTTTGTCAGACACCAAACACTACACACCACCACCAACACACCATCCCCACTGTGAGGCATGGTGGTGGCAGCATCATGCTGTGGGGGATAAAGGTAAATCCTGAAGGAATCTGATTCTGTCTGCGAGAGAACTTGGGACAAGATTTATTTTCCAGCAAGACAATGATCCAAAGCATAGAGCAAAAGCTGCAGAGGAGTGGTTTAAAGAAAACAACTTGGATGTTCTGAAGCGGCCGAGTCAAAACCCAGACGATAATTGTATGGAGAATTTGTGGCTGGACTTGAAAAGGGCTGTTCACATCCGATCACCACACAACCTGAGAGCTTGAGCAGTTTGCTGAATGAAGTAAAATTGCAGTGTCCAGATGTGCAAGTCTGATAGAGACCTATCCACACAGACTGTACTGTTCATGAGCTTTGTATAAATACCATATATAAAGCGTAATTACATCATAATGCTTTGGTTGTGACAACCCCTGGAAAGCAAAGTGAATGAAATCTCATCCAGTCTGACAACCAATATCTATTCTGTATGGCCAATTACGGCTACAAAGCATTGTGGGTCTCGCATGGACCTTGAAATAGGCTTGTGGGCTGCACAATTTTTTTAGTCATTCATTTAATGCAGGAACTGAAGTAATGGTTAAACTGTTGGCAGATGTTTCCACATATGTCAATTATCCCTCTGTTTCGGAATACAGCTGGGCCTGAAACTTAAAACAGGGCCCGGGACATATTTGACATAAATCATAAATGAAAAATTGCAACATAAACATAGTCATGAGTCCATGTTGTCAAGGCGATAGAGAGTTGAGAGCAGCAAACAACATGTCATATAGGAAAATGTTATAGATTCTCTATCTAATATATATATATATATATATGTATGAGATGAAAATGTGCCCCCAGGAATGATGGCAGGAATGTGAGGGACTGCAAAGCTGCTGCTTTCAAGTGTTCATGTTCCCAGCCACTGATGACACAGGAAGGCATTCAACACTCGAATGAGCAGCTACTGACGAACGATCCACACAAAGCACTTGACTTAACTTTCCACATAAAGGAAACACAAGCAATTTTATTAGTAAAATGTTTCAATCTTTTCTGAATTGAATCCTGTGTTTACACCAGTGACAGAAATGTGTCCAGGTTGGACAGTTTACTTTGACAAACTGACAAATAGATCTGATGAAGATTCACATTGTAGAACAATGTAACATAAAGGTTGTCAATTCACTTTTGTTTCTTTCTTCTTCATCATGTACTGTTTTTAAGATATGACGACAACAATGTTCTTACTCAAAGGATCTTGACACGGTGACAACAAAATGTCAAGCATTCCATTTTTATCTCTGTAGCAGGTCACAGAAATAGTCTGAGCAACTATGTTGGCCTTTCTTTTCCCCTGTTGAACTTACTACGTCCAAACACAACTGGTGACATAAGAGTCACCAGGTTCAAACAACATGTGATCAAACAACAAATAAACAGTCACTGACGTTGGCCACGGCACAGAGACGATCAATTCATAACAGGAAGTAGCAAGAACAAAGAAGTGCTGCTCATTCAGTTGTGTCCAAGAATGGACCACACTAGGCTGTCCACATTAAAACATGCACAGCTCCTGTCAGTCACTCAAACACTTCATTTCCCGTGGAGTCAACTGCTGTTTGGCAGACCGACAGTGAGCTGCGCTGCTGTTCCTCAAAGATGGCAGCAACCACCAAGGTCATTAGTTACATGGAAAGCCACAACTGGATAGAAAAGTCTTGGAAATCTTAGTCCATGTCAGAACCGTGGCCTCAGAGCAAGAAGGTCCCTGCTTCCAACAGTATTTTTGCCCATACTTTGTCATGCAGCAGCAATGTCTCAACAGAAGCAATTCAGTCAGCCAATGAAGAACCAGCATGCAAACACATCTGACACCACTAACTAAGGGTGATAGGCTGGGACAAACTGACAACAGTCCCAGACAGCTAGGGTCCTACTCCTGTGAATACAGCCATAAGAGAATTCATGGGACTTTTTGCGAATTGACAGACATGGCTAAGTTATGTCACACGACAGCCATGACAGACAGGTCAAGACCATGGATGGCTGAGTGACAGGGGCCATGAACTTCTCTGTGGGTGTCACATAGGAGATGACTGACAGGACACACTTTCACCATCAAATGGCCGCATGCCTCAGAGGCGACTGCCATGGAAGGGCTACATGTGCCGGTGTGTGCCTCACTCACCCTGGAGATGGTGAGGGGAAGACAGAAGTCCTTCCCGCCTTGCAGTCTGAAGCCCCATGGAGCGGGGCCGGCCAGGGACACAGTGTAGCTGCTGCTCATGATTCACCTACAGGAAGAAGAAACAATTTCACGACTGATATCAAGAGACTGTACATATATCTGTATTACTAAGGACACAGGCGAATTGGACTCGACATAGGCACAAATCAGTCAACAGCCTAGCATTTAGCAAAGATTACTGTCCTCACATGTTCTCCTGAAGCCCAGACACATTCCTCTGATTAGAAGTATGTCTGTGCTTGTTTGTCACCAGCAGTCTATTCTCTTTTCATCATCCAGGCTCAGCAGACCTGTTGGGCCAGTCTTTTCATCCGAACGATATTTGACTGTGATCAAGTTGTACAAAGTGTCCCCTGGACAAGAACCAATCGAGGAGAGTGAAAGTGAAAATAAAAGTGGATCTAAGTAAGACGAAATATCTTAAATCAAGTATATGTACTTGGTATTGGTTGGACAAGATAATTCTTCTCATCAGGTTATGTTACGTTATGTTGGAGGATTTCACTGGTTTCAATCTTGTGTGTTTTGTCCTTCATTACCTTGTTAGGAAATTCCAATCTGTCACATTTTTCAAAGTTATTGAGATTGTTTTTTTGTTGTTTATGAGTAACTTAATTCTTCAAACTAGAATGTGTAGTGTTATAACTTTACATGTTTCCACTGTGTATTTATTCTAAAAAACCCACAGGTCAACAAAGACATGCTTTCAAACGAGGCATAAAATGGACGAAAGACATTTTTTTAGATGAATACTGAAGTCCCGTGACATAGATGAAACCTGAGATATGTGAAGCAATGTAAAGTAAGCCACTTGTGAGGGTGTCATCGTTTTTTTTCCCCTAAAGCCTCAGTAATTCATAGGTTAGTCATCTCCTGAGCCATAAATATAGACAGCATTCAAACTGTAGAAGGTTGGGTCAGCCAGCATGTGGAGGAAGAAAGTAGGTGAATGTACAATAATAATAACAATGTACAATAATCCATCTTAACTTGTAGTTTAAAACAACATGAGTGAAAGGCACATGATGGACAGCAGGTTCACCTGATCTTATTGGCTATCAACCATAAATAGATAAAAGTACCATGTCCTGATTATACGTACAGTATGTGCATGCAAATTAAAGGGACAGATCAACAAATGTGACCCAGCGAGGACTTTTTGGATCAGTAAAGCATTTCATGCACTCTTGAATTTCATCACTTTCAGCTCTGCTCTTCATGCATTCCATCTCCCCTGAAATCTGAAAGCAGCGTGTAATTTATGACATTATTTAGATGGTTGACAATATTTCCACAGCACGTGTTGCTTTATGTGGTGAGAGTAGCATAGTATTAAGCCAGGCTGCAATGAATCTGTCAGTGGTCAGTCTTAGTGAACAACTGCAGAACCACAGCTCTTGTGAAAATATGTCACCTTTGCCCTGCTTAACAGGAAGCGAGGATGTTGACATGAAAACATGACATCAAAGGCCAAGTCACAAGCAGTGCACGTCACACACACTACATTGCAATGATATGGAAAAGAGGAAATACAGAGCTAAGCTGGGTCTAATTCTGAGACACTCTTCTTGGTTCATTTTCGTGGCGACCACTGGAACCAAAGCAAGAAACAAGAAATCCATTGTATCTCTGCTACACAAATTTAAATAAAATTATGGTGACTGGAGATGAATCAGAAGAGTTCTTGGCTACAGATGGGTGCATGACATTAAAATGTTACAAAATATATATCACGCCTTGACAATCATGCTTTGTGCATTGTAATTGCAGGAAAATTGACACAATTATGGCAGTACAGAATTGTATATACATAATAACCTTGTCATTGCGTTTTGAGGCTGTAAGTCAATGCTACACTCGGGGTCACAGCACCACCTGCTTTAGTCCGTCACCTGGTCACCAACCAGCCTACACTGATCGCAGCCCAACACTGACTCATCACCAGGCCTGGAAGGTGGCAGACAGTTTAGTGCGTCCTGAGGTGGAAGAGCAGTGGTAGCAGGTAATAGTGGAGATGTTAGGAGAATAAATAAAATCACACCTGAAAGTGATAGAGAGGAAGTGAAAACCTACAGTTGGCCTGAGTTGAACATCATTCACCAATTGTCTCAAATATCTACCGATATATTCATGTATGTAAAATCAATCTTCACGTGTGAAGATTGATTTTACATTTTACATTGAAGATCATCTATATCTATATCTAATCAAATTGAAAATCTGACAAACTTCTTAAGCATTCGATGAAAGATGAACCCATTGATTGCCTTAGAACGACTGTCACAGACGTATTATAAGACACTAATTTCTAAACTGTCCTAAAATAAAGGATATCATCCATTCATATCATTCAGCTCTAAGACCCATTGTCTAAACTGTGTCAGTTGTTCAAATTAGAAGCCTTTAGTGTTCAATTTCATACCCAAATGGGACATCCAGTGAGAATACGTAACAATATTGAAGATGATTGCAACATACACTGGATCAAACTGAGAGCCATCCTGGGCCGCCCCTATCAGCACTATTTCATTTCCTTATATGGAGATAACAAACATTTCACTCATCATGTCCCTGCTTGTTTTACAATCCCTAATGATATCATGAGCAGACAAGAGCAGACACGTGCATTGAATCAACAGCACCCAAATCAAGGCCGGTGTAAGTGTGCTTGAAATATTTCAGCACTTTCACACGACACAAAAAAAGATTGGAACATAACACGCTAATGGGACCTGATGGCCACGTTCACCTTACAGATGTTCTTGGACTAGATGTTAGTTTACCACACCTGATTTAATTTGAGACTGTTGTCATAGTTACAGTTACAACAACTGGTTACACATGAAATTAGTATAACGTTACTAGAATGTTCTGTCTGTTCTAACAGTAGGGGTGTAGTGAACACCAAAATATTAAAACAGCATACAGTTTTAACCACAGTCATCCCTTGTGCACACAGATTTAATGGGCTTGTATTCATATTAAAACCTGGAAAAATATATTTGTTAGGAAAACTGAGGAAACGTGTCTCGTAAAAAGAAACCCTCAATAGAAAAACTTCCTTTACAGGGGATCAAACACGGCTGAACAAAGTTGAACATGACTGCCTGACCCCTTGTGCCCTTTAGACTGCACGTGTCAGATTTACAGACGTGTCCTGTGAAGTTTCTTTCCGGAAATCCACAGGTATCGGAAAAACATTGTGTCTGACGCTGGGCGAACATGGGGGTGTTTGTGTTTGTTCTTTCACACGTCATGCTCATTTCACAAGCTGTAGGACAATGTTGCCTGGTGACATCACCTCAGGACATGCTGACTCACAGAATGAAGTACATGCTTCATCCTCTCAGTCACTCGCCTAGTACAGTCATCCATCACAAATTATTTGTCAATACCACTCATGTAGTAAAATAAGAACAATAATAAAACAAAACAAAACACTGAATCTCTCTGGTTTAAGTGGGACAACATGTTCTAACCTGACTTTATGGGAGTATATAATATATGTAGATAGTTTATATCCACACACTGCCTGCACATGTGCAGTCTTAAAGCAACAGTTAACCCAGGCATGGTAACACTTGAATAGAACATCATTGTGCCAAAAAACTATTTCTAACTCTGTCTAAATCCCAAAAGTAAATACAACGTGGGATGATCTGGTCCATGCTTGTATGATCCCGTGGGTGCTAAGACCCTAAACCATAAAAGACAGTTCTATACAACAGTAGCTGTGGACCAATAATGGGAGTTTTCATGGGTCTCTGAACACAGGGACTTGGATGCAGCTCTGCGGTGATGACAGGAAGAAGTGGATCAGGTCCTCCTCACTTCTCTAGGTACCGTACACAGAGGATGCAGCACCGCTGTCTTTGGATGCCCGGTGACAATTCGAAGGAACATTCGCATGTGACATGTGGGGTTTTTTTCTGATTTAGTATCATATCAATACAGCGACAATGAACACGTACTTATCAACGCTTACGCGCACTTTGATTTAAATGGTTTATTTCGGGTTCGTGGAGTAAATTTCCAGTTTCTTAAAAGGCTCATTTTACCTAAACAGAATAACGGCGACACGAACTGAACTTTCCCGGCGTCGTGCGTTCAGATTTCCGTGCGGAAGTTAACTCACCTTGCGAAGCCGGAGGGGAGCTGCTGTTCGGAAGCAGAAAGTCTCACTTAGGACCGTCGGTTTTCAGCTTGGAAAGTCAACTGGACGGAGAGAAAGTCAAACTTCCGCATGGCCGGGAGGAGGGAGGGGAGGGGGGCATGGCGGGG
>CAAKHB010007213.1:57580-67887 GCA_901007665.1 Aeoliscus strigatus | reverse complement strand
GGACTTGTCTCCACCGTGTGACTGCTGCTGGTGAATCTTAAAACGCTGTCAGCCGTGAGCTAACTACTGCGCGAGAGACACCGTAATGTCCGAGCGAGTGTAAGCTAATGCTGCTAATGCTAGCGCCCTGTAGTATGGAAGTATGGAAACACCGGCCTCCATACTCACATACTGATTTGATCAGCCACTAGCTTATACGGCAGTTAACTTGTCAGTTAGTTAGTTAGTTAGTTAGTTAGTTAGTTGTTGACTCAGGGGATTGACATATATCGTCAATAAAGAAAATGACATATATAATTTACCGGAGACTCTTCCATTAAGTGCTTGTCTGAAAGGACGCTCTGTGCTCGGTACTTGTTCATAAATACACCTGTAGTCATTAACTTTGGGACCACTGGTGTAGGTTCCTCCTCTGAGGGTGTTATTTGAATTATTGTAATGTTTACTTTAACACACTTGAGTTATAATCATGTTGTGTATGTGTATTTATCATTTATTGTCTGATATATATTTTTAAATGGTACTAGAGTTTGTAGTAAATTATTATTATTATTATTATTATTATTATTATTATTATTATTATTATTATTATTATTACAGCTGCGGCAAAGGCCAAATGGCCACTTTTGCAGTCACTCTGTCGACGTATGTGTTACTGGGAGGTAGCAAACATAAGTAAGTTAGTATTTGGTGGCTGGCTCAGAAACACTTGGGCAAAAGCTGTTAACAAAATGTTTCACCATACAAGTCATTTGGTTATTTGTTATTTTACATGGACAATATGTTTTGTTTGTGGAGATATTTAGTTGACTATGTTACACAGCACATTCCCATGTAAATGTTTAACATCTACATTTTGTACGTGCTCTTACTTACTTTCCCGATACATCTGTCCTTCATCTTTGTACAACTTTTTTTTTTATTGCTACAGGACTGTCATGGTGTTTGTGTGCCCTCCTGTGGTCGGTACAGAAAGTGCACGAGTAAATGCTCAGGATTTACAGCCAATATTCAATTTGTGCCCAGTAGGTGGTTTACTATTCCTGCCATCTTCTCCATGGGAATGCTTTCCCATCTTCAAGCACGTAGCTCATGTTGTGCAGTCCAGGGCTGATGCTGCCGTCACAAATTTGGAGAGATTTCAAAACAAGGTTATGGTTTGTTGCATGTTCACCAACTCATTCATCACCACACTTTACAAGATCATTGTTGATCTTTTAAGCATATTAATTCACCCAGTGCAGTCCTTTTTCTAATGTTTCTCGTCATCTACTTTATTTGTCAGTGTCAGACAGTGAGCTGCAGTATACTTTCCCTCCCTGTGCAGACCCCTGATTGTTCTGCAGGTTTTGGTATTGGCGTATGTCATACAATAAGCCACGTTAATAATTTCCTCACAGATTGTAAAGTATGAGAAAATCACAGTACACGTTTTAAAACAGGATGCTGTAGTCTATGGTCCACTTACAAAGCTAGTAAAACTACAGTAGCTGTTATCGGATGTTTGAATTGTGCTGCGTAGGTCAGCTGAGCAGGCTTTCAGCCACATGTGTGCTATGTCGATATATGGTAATGCATCGATGGGAAGCCTAGCAGCAAAAAAAAAAGTATAAAGCTACTGAACCACCGAAGTGTGCTCGTTCTTAGCTGCAGAGCATGCTTGTACATTATCCTTACATGGGTGGATAAGTCAGTGACTCGGGATGTCCTCAGAGTTCAAAGACTTTTCAAAATGGGGTGTTTATTGGGCAGGGAGGGCTTGAATGTGAATAAAGACCATGCTCACAGTGCATGATGGTGCAACAAACATAATGGGGTCAAAGCTTCAGAATTGTAATTTTGATGGACATAGTTGGCTCAGAGACAAGTGAGACAACTGTCATGATTTTGAATCTGCTGTTGGAGATCAGTCAGCCTCCTCCTCATCATCTCATCATCATTAATGGTTACAAATTAGTGTGTGGCAGTAACTATGTGTGTGGCCCTTTAAATAACTTTTGCAGGGGCTTTTGCAGTAGTAACATACATACATACATCATTAGACATGTTTAAAAATAACACTTTATACCAACAATTTGGTGTTAATTGTTCCATATCGTTCAGAGCTTTAGAATACCAGTAAATTATAAAGATACAATTCCCTTGACTTGGAAAAAAACAGCATATGATTGTCTCAAACATTTACAATGTATGATTAACAGGATTTAATTCAGCACCACATACAAACATCCCACTGACTGCTGCTGTGCCAGTACTCTTCCTGAGAATTATTCATTTCCAGTTTGGAAATCTGACTTAACAAGAATGTTGAATGTCATCGTGGCTTCATGGATTTGGTAGCATAAACTCACATCACACTCTGTTCCAAATATGTGAGTAGTGAAGTAATAACCAAGTGCCTCAACTCAGGCTATAGGTCATAACATGATGACTGCTCTCATCCAGTCACACATACATACAGTGAGCAAAAAAGGTGTGTCATTGACTGTCTGACCCTGTGCTGCCTGCTTTTGCTGCACTTTTATCCTCTCCCTTTAACATGTATTAATATTTACTGAGAAACATACTGATGTTTATCTTGCCCGCTGTATCCTGTGAGAGTGACAACGAGCAGTTACAATCAAAAGCAGCGTTTCCACGATGCAAGAGAGAAGTGACAGACTCATCGCACGAGCCTGGAACTAGTGTGATAAATGAGGTAGCCTATGAAAACTCTATGTTGAAAATGAGTACACAGGGACCTGTTGTCGTATCCGCATTCTTTCGTTGTTCATCTTGGCAAGGATACAAGTTGTAAACAAAGGTAGCGTAGCCTGAATGGTCTTTTACAAAGCACTGAGGGAGCATCATTCTGACAGAGGTGAGGTGTGTTTGTTCATCATCTTCTGCTTGCTCCTGCTAAGGCTCTCGGTTTATGCTTGAGTTGATCCCAGCTGTCAAGGGGCAAGCGGCGGGGTACACCCTGGATGAATCACCACTTCATCGCAGGGTGAAGACAGATCATTCACTCTTCACACCTCCAGCCAATTTACAGTAAGCTTTTGGAGGTGGGAGGAAGCCAGAGTACCCAGAGAGAACCACAAAGACAGGGTGAGAGCATGCCAACTCACAGAAAGAGCCTGCCGGCCAGGAATCAATCCGGGGACCTTCTTGCTGTGAGGCTGAACACAGCACCACTGTGCCACCCTTTGCAATGCAACTGCCTGATAGGAAATGCTCCAGCAGTTGTGAAAAATGCTTGGAGCTTGGACACAAACTGGTTTACGGTGTCGCTAAACGTGACTGCACACTGACCAGTCATTGACATTTACATGATGGGTCACTGGATTGATGGACATGATCACATGACACAGACTGGTGTGCACAGATCCAATCAGTCTATGCAGTTTGGGAGAGATATCTCTGTGCATACTCTTAGGAGGTGAGCAGGAATGCCCAGAGACTGTAAACCACACAGCCTTTCCATCTGTTTTGTCTGTGTGCTGTATTTTCTCACACAGTAGAAATGGTCCATCTGGTCAGTCTTGTCCCGTGGCACGTGAACGAGCAAATACAGCATTATCCAAGCAACCTGGGCAATTCATTCTCATATTCCTCCTTCTGTACTTGCTGTTCCCTTTCCTGTTCCTGCTTCTTCCTTATATTTCTCATCGTCCTGGCATTCTCATTGTCTCTGTTTTTCCCTGCTTTCAGGATTCCCATTCCTCTCCAAAGCCAAAGGCACTACCATGTCAACAGTCAGGTGACGACTTCAGGCTACATCTTTTCCATGGGCCTCTCTGTAGGATGTCTGCAACACAATTTAAATTAATTTAATTTGAAAAACAAAGAATCATAATATCACATGCCATAAGGCCCACTTCACTAAATTTGAATATAAAAATTTTTAAAAAAACATTCGACAACATACCCAATCTGTTCCTGGCATTGTGGTTCCTTGTCTCGGGTCTGTTTAATCAAAGACTTGTACTCTTTGTCCCTCATAGCTCCGAGAGAAGAGCTGGGCTGCAGACAATGGTTGTGCTCGATAGCGTCTAACTCCACATCACTCCAAACCTGCTGCATAATGTCAATATGATATTAACTAGAACACTGAAGTGAATATTCAGGTAAGTGTATATTAAAATGACTCCACCTCCGATATGAGCATTTGTAGATTGGCTACAGTGAAATAAGTAACATTTAAATTATCAACGGCTAAATATTAGTCTTTCTTTTGTATTTTAAAATTAATTAAGTTGTATGTTTTGTTTTCTCATGCAAAAGCCAAACTTACTGTGTCTATTATAGATATAGAGGAAGAAACTCTTTGGAACTTGTTCTTGAAGGTGGATCTGCTCAGAAGCGAGTCCCTGAAGGACGAGTCACTGTGTGATACTGATATGCAGTCTCTCTTTGGGGCTTTGGCGAGGAAATGCAGACATGGGACCTTTTCAGCTAGAGTGTCCCTGTTGAAAAATACAGTTTGCTCACATTCTTCCAGCTACTGTTCTGACTGGTTGAACGACTGCACTCACCTGTATTTTGAGTGAATGATGGCGTAGATAAAAGGGTTGTAGATAGCTGAGGCCTTTGCTATAACAGCTGGGACAGCTTTGGAGTACGGATTCAGGATGCTTCCATATCTGCAAAATAACATCACTTCTGATGAGTTGGACTTTCAGCATTGGACAGATGATAATGTTCTTTAAGAACGGAGAGCTCACTTCATAATAATGGCTGAAATGAATTATACAGTGCAAGCAAGCATCCTGTATGTTTTATTCCAGGGTCCTCCAGGATGACTGTACGTACATCCTAATACATTCAGACTGTTTGCAACATCGGTCAGTGGAGCATAAAGAGCCTGTGTCATAGTGTGTATTTACCCAGCCCAGGCGATGAGGGTGACACATGCATAGGGCGACCAGGAGAGCACAAACACTATGATGACCACAAAGGCTATTTTGGCCAACTTCCATTCAGTCTTGATGGACTGCTGCTGAATCAAGGTTGACTTCCTCACCTGAGACCCAAACTTCTCTACGTCTCTGTTCGGGAAGAAAAGGATATAAAGTACCCAGTTTCACTTGATTGACATTTTACATGGAAATGGAGAATTGTGCAATGCAATGCAGAAACAAAACTTCACATATACTGACATTTAATAATAATACTGAACCAGTAGATCAGTGTCATATTAAGAGTGTCACCGAGAATCCTGTTCAAATTTGATCCACCACTCTTTGTAAATGCATTCAACTAGGAAAATCAGAACCCAAAGATTAAGGTTCCAAAAGCTTTGTTGCTTTGTTGTATTTTATGATTTAGAACATAAACTTATATAACATAAATTACATAAAAAATAAAACTCATCCTGTTCCATTTTGCAAGTTAACTTATATGAAAAACTTCAAAACGGGTCCAGTCTCCAAACAGTGTGAGGTAAATCTCAGAAATGGCAGCATTTTGATTATGTTCATGTAGTGTAAAGGTCAGCTTATTCACCTATGCTTATTCATTCACCTGCTTGCATGGCGGATTGCCAGAAACATGCACAGATAACAGTAGGAAATAATGGCCAGAGGGATGAAGAACACAAAGCAGCATAACATCAACGTATAGCTTTTATTGGCAGGAGTGGACGTCACATAGTCCCATGTGCAAGAGGTCATCAGGCCCTCTGGTATATATGAACCTTAAAAAAGCAAAAGATGGAAACATGTAAGGCCTAAAATATAAAGGTAGTTGCAAAGATGTGAGGATGTGAAAAAATAAGTGACTTACTCCACCCCAAGAGTGGGGCGAGGCTCCAGGCTAAAGAGTACAACCAGACCAGGGAAATGATAAGGCAGGTACGTCTTTTGGAAGTCCATCGAATTGCCTGAAGAGGCTTGGAGATGACAATATAGCGATCTATAGAGATGGCCAGAAGGTTTATCATGGAAGCGATTCCAAATAAAGCCCCACAGAAAGCATACATTTTACAGCCTGTAAGAGGAGGGAAAGAAGGAAAATGAGATAAAGAGGGAACATCAAATTTATAATTCTCTGCCACACACATGGATGCTATAGTGTAGTGGATATAGTTAAAAGATACCTGTTTCACCAAAAATCCACCCCTTGTAAAGAGAGTTAATAAAAAAGATGGGCGACTGAGTGATGGCCATGAGGAAGTCACTCACAGCCAGGTTCATGATGAAAAAATTAGGAGGAGTCCGCAGTTTCTTGTTACTGGAACACAGGATGAACAGCACATTACAAGGTTGGATTTGTCCAACATTGGTTTCAACAAAATATTAACGTCCAAAACGGAAACTTACTAACAAAACTTGATAACACGTGATGAAACATGCAATATAAAAATGGGGACAATTACTGAAATATCTGTGAAGGACCTATAACACTAACCCTGTTCCACACCAGATAAGCAGCTTTGGGAATAATCAGAGTTGTCAGGAAAAAGAAGAAATCAAAACAAGACCAGGCAAACGTAATCAAGATGTACTGATCATTTATCGAACTATCGACCGCTTTGTGACATGAATATAGTCACAAGGTTTCTTGGGACTCAGACCACCTGCAAATATGATGATGAGTTGTAACCCATGTACTCATAGGAAGATATTTGTATCCCTCACATGTATTTTTCTTCTTTGGATATGGATCTAGCATGTAGAGCTGAATGGTTCTACACAGTATGTAGAAAGCCTGCGGCAGTCTGAGTTGTCAAATTCCTGCATTGATTTATCCAGTAGTTCGGAAATCGCTCAGCTCTTTCCCAGTATTGAATGCCTGCGGGCTACTGAGAAGACAGCAGCCTTTCTGGGTAGGCTTGTGACATTTGTGGCCTACTTCCAATGCAAGAACTCACTGTTTTGTCCTTTTTACAAACCTTGCAACAGGCAAACACTGCACTGACTAAAAGGCATCACAAGGTGTTCATGCTCGTTTGTGTCCACTGAGCATGCGGCCTGGCGCGACTGCCACGGCCCACTTTCTAATTGTGACACTGACTGAGGTCCTTTTCCACTCTTGTTGATAGAAACATGTACAGCAGTCAAACTACAACGACAAGATCAACTGACTGGAGTTAATTCTCGTGGGTTTCATGTGGATTCCATTGTTTCTCTGCCTGTTCAGGGACTAGCAGAGTCAACTCACTCTAATGGCATCATTTGTCGGACAAACATACTCCTGAAGTAACTGAAGTAAAACTTGCTTCTGCTGACGTCACAGGCCGTCATGGTGGCCGCACCCAGTCAGAAGACTAGATGTGTTTCATCAGCTTCATACTTTTGGCACAGCTTGGAATGTTGGCATTTGCTCACAATCGATGTTGAAATGGATCTGTTTCATGGATATGGAGTAATGAGGAGTACTGTATTTTCTGAAGCATGTGGTGCCTTGATGAGGATGGGTTGAAGCACTATGGCATTAAGAAAAACGTCAGGTGGAAACGCTATACATATGTGTATTATGTGCATTTGTCATCAGTAATTACTCACACTATGTTCTCTAAAAGGCATGGAATTTTAAATTCATTTCAAATAAGGCTGGTAGGAATAATATACAGTATATACTACTCCACTATTCCTATATCTATACACACACACATATATATAGAGAGAGAGAGAATAGTGGAGCAACATGATGCTTTAGCTTGTTGGGCTTCTCATGTAGGAATAAAGGATTCATTGTAAGCTGATGGAAACAAGTAATTATGGAAGTATGGAATGGAAGTAATTATTTTTTATTCTTTTCCCACTTTGGCCATTTTTTAGGGTGTTCTAGTGGCCCACTCCAGTGGACTAGAGATTGTATTCATTTCGTCTGTGTCCTATGAAACGGGTCTTTTAATGCAGCATGTAGCTATAAAGTCATGACCCCTTGTCCAGAAGGAAATATGCCTACCAATAAAATGCATACATGACCAAGGCATTCCCAGTAACACCCACAGTCCCAATCACCAGCACAAAGAAGGCCACAATGTAGTGAGCGTGGTCCTGGACATCCACCTGCCGATAGAACCCACGGTCCCTGTCCATGTCTGCAATGAGCACACAGAAAATACACACCAGCATCAGAGGTCGCTGCTTTGGAGTACATTACAACTTCTTCCTCTGTGTTCCAGTGACCCATTGAACTGACAGTATTATGTAAAGACTTTCTGGAGTTGCAGGTGTTTGAGCAACATAAAAAAAAATGAGGAAAGAAAACAGTAGGAAGTACTGTGACAATCAGGAATTAACATATTCAGTGCCAACACGCCTTCAAAGGTAAACATGGCGTCACAACATATGACTGGTATGATGTATGAGGATGAGGTCTTTAATCCAGCACACACTAACAATGCTATGCTGACTATGACATGTTTACCAAAGAGGTGATTAAGTCAAGACATTTTCGATAATGAAAATTGCTGTATGGACATTTCCGCTCCCTGTGGTCATTTCTCAACTCCAGCAGTGCTTATAAGAGGATTTCCATGTTTTGTTAATGTGATGGAATCAAGCGAGCGTGCAATATTATCAGCATTTATCTGACGTTAACTCACTTCCTGTCTACCGAAAGGAGCTGAGTGTGGGTGCAACATGATGCCCTTGGTCATCTCCAATTCAGAAGATGCTGTGCCACATCAGTCATGTATTTCATTAATTATGTATCTGAGAACATGAATATGTTATGAATTCTGTGGACGACACTATCCATAATTAAGTTGAGTGGTTTAATTTAATTGTGCAGGGCAGGAAGTAATCTGATTCATAATTAATTTACATTAGAAATACATTGTTATGTTGGTTTTGCTGAAAATACTTTACAGACCGTTTGTAACATGAATTCTATACCTACAACTGTTACAACCAGTTAAACCACAGAAACATGCCTTAGAAATGATACAGACATCCAACATAGATTTGCAGTGTGAATGACAACTCTTGTTTGTGTGTCAGCAGAAGCCTCAACCAACTCCTGAGAATGTGAGGGAAAGGTGTCTGCATTCACCCAAAAACTAATGTTTACCGTCTTTTATCAACACTTACATTCATAACACAAAGTTCAAGGGAAGTGAATACAACCTCAGAGTTATTACGTGGGTATTTAAACCATGTCAATTCGATTCAATTAATACAAAATCTATACAGGGCATAGCTTGAAGTCATTTTATGATTTTCAGTTTAGATCATTATAATCTGTCATTAATTGAGGTTCAACGTTTTATTTGCTTTGTCAACAATCCACCTGTATTTTTAGGGTTGTATAAAAGAAGAAGAGAAACCAATTTACCTACAGCATTCTGTGTGGGGTCAAAGTAAATATTTGTGTTTTGACATTGAGGTGACTGGACATGATCAGTCATATATCTTGATGGTAGAATGATGGTGAATGTCAGTCAAATGTTCTCTTCATGACAGAAGCTACAGTTAATGGAGGGTTCAATGTAACATGAGCATGAGAATGAAAAACACTTGTGTTAATACCAATGGTCATTTGTATACGGACTTGTATTGTGAGACATCGTGATCAACATGAATATGTCCATCAGCAGCAGGTCAAACAAGACTGTCAAACTGGATGAAAACAAAAAAAATAAATAAGGAGTCGTACTGTACCTCAGGTAGGGGGTGAAACCTTCTCCTCTCCCTGTGGTCGTCAAAAAGCTGGTGGAAATCCACCACACTCGAGGCTTTAGGAGGATAAGGTTGATGGCTGCTTCTCTAATCCCCAAGTTGGAAAAACCTCACGGAGTATTACACCGCTGCTGTCTGTGGGAGAATATGAGAATACACACACAGACAGCAAGCAGCAGAACATCGACCATCCCCCTGCTGGCTTCCCATCACACACAGCTCTCACATGGCACAACGGATCGATCACGCCAGTGTGTGTGTGTGTGTGTGTGTGTGTGTGTGTGTGTGCGTGTGTGTATGACAACACATTTGTAATAACTGGAAACTACAGGATTTTTTTTTTTTAAATTGGGCCACTGGTTCTTTTGAATCACAGGATGATGCATTCATTCATGTGTTTAAAATACAAAAAGATGATGTCTGTGGTTTTTTTTAACGTCTGCTATATGTAAATAAAACAGACGATGACAAATGAAATGTTGAAAAAGTGCACTTTACACCTTCGCTGCAGCATCTCAGAAATCAGTATTCCGGCAAATAGTTTTCATCTGAATTGATTTCTGTGTATGTAGCATACATTGTCAGTGGCAGCACTGTGTGCCAGCACTGTGTGCCAGCACTCGCTGCCGACGTCGATCGCAACGGAGGTGGGAAAGTGACGCAGCAGTTGCTGCTGTTCCACTGGGTGCTTTGAGA
>CAAKHB010007213.1:26172-39755 GCA_901007665.1 Aeoliscus strigatus | reverse complement strand
GGGGGGGGGGGGGGGGGGGACGCACGGCGGCTGGAGCTGCATCGGAGGACTAAAACGCACCTGCACGTTAACACGTCTTTTTTTTTCCCTTTTTTTTTCAAACATTGTTGTCGGACATAAATTGTTTTTGAGCTCGTTCTGAGGGAACTTTTCTGTGAAGACGATTCGTGCAGCTGATCATTGGATTTCAACACCAACAGCCCAAAGTCTCAGGTCTGCATGGGCCATATTTAAGGTGAGTGGAGAGCCGTGGATCTAAAAACCGACTTGAAGTACAACACGCCTCTCTTCGGACGTTCCTGCTGAAATACCAGATACAAAACTGCGCATGTGCCAACACAGTTCGAGATAACTCGGATCCACGATATCCACGCATAGCTGTTCGGGTTTTACGCGCATAGCTCTTTCGCAGACCAAACATGCCATTAGATGGAGTCACGGAAGCTTCCGGTATCGCCATCTGGCCACTTGGCACAGTTATTTAGGCCCCCGCTGCCAGTGCGCTTTGAGTGCGTCTTTGCGCCGCCGACATATTTTGTGTGTGAGAGGGAAACCTGCGTGCCTCTGCGCCAGCAGCAACGACCTGCCTGATGTCACAACAGCGCGAGCGTATCACCGAGTAATCCCCGACAAACCAGACGGGATGAGGTCAGTCTGCGTGTGCGTCATTTTCGAGGGAACTTTTACGCAACTTTTACGCTGCGGCGCGTATTAGGAACGTGTCCAGTTGGGTTTTTTTTACACATTTATTCAGTCAGAGGCGGCAGGTTTACTCAAGACATGACGACTTACATTTATTAACAGCTGCAGAGTGAGTCCGCGTCTGCCCGCGACGCTCCGTTGGTTATCTCCCGCTTGCTCCGGTTACGGGTCGCGGTTGTGCTGGAGCCGATCCCAGCTGTCAATGGCAGGGTACACCCTGGACGGGTCAGAAGCTCATCTCAGGGCCTGACGTCACTCTGACTTCATATCAACAACTGACCGAATAGTTTGACTTTCATCTTCTTCTTTTTCACCTCCATATTTTACCCCCCCCCCCCCTTTTTTTTTTTCTCCTGTCGCAGCTCTCTTCATAGGTACTGAGTCTAAGATGAAGTTATGGGATATTCTGGCCACGTGTTTGTTGCTCCTGAGCTCTGTTGCTACTCGGCCCCTCGACCAAAACACTCAAGCAGCCAAGAGGAAGTACTTCCCCAGCTACAGTGATTCTGCGTCCCTGTCTGTGGAGGACGAAGAGTCCGCGTTCCAACACGACGACCATAACCTGCAGGAGATATCCTACGAGGATCAATGTAAGGCTCCAAGCGTGTTTTGACAGAAGCTGCTGTGATGTGCAGCCACTGTGAATATGTGTTGAATTGTGCGTAATTGGCCATGTGGGCTTTACAGGGAAGGAATGCTTTGTTTGTGCAAACCCCAGTGGAGCCTGTGACAAAATAGGTGTCTCAATCAAATCTCGCATCTTTTTTTTTATCTCGTCAACATGCACTAGCATGTTCTCACATTTGGAAGAATATAGTTCCCGCAGTGGCCGCACGGATGGAGCAGGTTAACCCGATCCAGGATCTGTTTGGTGATCCACTTAGTGTTTTATCTCCACACTGAGTTACATCACGCTGCTTGAATCAGGGTTCGAGCAACTCTGACGCCAGAACCATCCAGGTTTCCTGTTGTTTCTATTCCCCTCTGCCTCCCCGTGACTTACAGACCCCATGACCTTCACCCATCTGCCAGAAGTCCGAAATCATCAGAGGAGAGAGGCTTGACAGCACCGGAAAGTTTTAAGCAGTGAGAGTACAGTGTTTATGTTCGTTTTAACAGCGGCAGCGGGCAGGAATTTATTTTGTTTGGATCAACGTGACGCTGGATCATCTTCACACTGAAGTAAAGCGTGGCCAAGATCTAGATAAGGAATGGAACATTTGGACAAATGCTTGTCCTGTCACTTTACAGACCGCATGGGCTGTGGTGACATCACTGATCCCTGTAACCCGAGAGCCGCAGAGTGTAAAGTGGGAGTTCACAGGTGTTACTGGTTCCGTAGCGCTGGGTCTGTGGACTGGTGGGTGAACATCACAGCGCAGGCTGCTCCATGAACGCTTTAATTTGCGTCCACCGGTCCGATCTGTCAGCAGCGGTGCAACTGTGGCGAGCGCGCCTGTCAGTCTGCATACAATAGGAGACGTCTAAATCAAAGGGCAGGTGTGTCTCAACAGATTGGCCATGTGGCACCGGGCAGATCGGGTGGCTGGTGCTGTGCAGCAGGAGCAGGTACAAGGCGAGTGTTAGGTGACACTGCAACAGAGACGCTGCGCTGACCACAATACCACCTGCCAGACATCACACCCCACCAAAATGGACTTTTTAGGTCTGCTGGTGCACACACGCACACACACACACGTGTCCTTGTTTAACTCCTGATGACCTACTAGTGGCCTACATCGCTAACCCCATCACAGACCGAACGTGACCGACTGGTGGCGTTAAGCTGTCGGTGTCGGTGATGAAACAAGCCCACAGACAGAAACACGTGGCTGACGTGGAGGGAACACGACTCGGTTCCTTTTAAACAATCCGCCTCCTTCGTCGCGGTGGGAGGAACACGGGGGCAGATCGACGCCCAACACATCGTCTCGGTCTCTGCCCTTGACAAGTCGGCATCTAGAATTAAGATTAAATTAAGAAAGACCTAAAACGTCCAAAGAAGCGGATCAGGAACGTAGCTTTTCCCTCGTGCGGTTCATACAGGTGCACATGGCGTCTTCTTCGGGATGAAAACAAATCTTTAAATAGAAATGACAACACCCTCTGCCCTTCAGCCTCCAACTCATTCTCCAACATGCCCCCAGCCATCTCGGGGGTTCCAGCAGGGCACCTGCAAGTGCGTTTGAACAGCTTTGCATTCCACATTCTCCTGCCTGAGGAGGATCTATAAATAAAGCGTGCAACATTTCTGATCTGCACATTTCTCGGTATCTCTGTCTGCTGCGTTATTGGGAATTCTTCTGCCGTGTACAAATGGCGTCTCGTTGTCGTCCACCACATGCGTTCGCTTCTTTTGATCAGCCAAGTGTGTTTGTCGTTCCAGACGACACGGCAGGCCTCTACCCGGAGCAGTTCGATGATGTCATGGATTTTATCCAGGCGACCATTGGCAGACTCCGGAGGTCATCGGAGCCCGGCGGACAGAGAGCGCAGAAACAGAAGGGAGCAGCAAACACAGGAGGCTCGAGAGGCGACGAGAGAGGACACGGCGGCAGGAAGCGGGGGAGCCGGGGGCGAGGGGGAAGTCGAGGCGGTAAAGGAGGCCACGGCGAGAGGGGGAGAGGAAGGATGTCGGTGCAGAGTCGAGGCTGCTTGCTGAAGGAGGTCCACCTCAACGTGACCGACTTGGGTCTGGGCTACCAGACCAAAGAGGAGCTGATCTTCCGGTACTGCAGCGGCCCCTGCGTGGAGGCAGAGACGAACTATGACAAGATCCTCAACAACCTCACCCACAACAAGAAGCTGGACAAGGACACGCCCTCTCGCACCTGCTGCCGGCCGATCGCGTTTGACGACGACTTGTCTTTCTTGGACGACAACGTGGTGTATCACACACTGAAGAAACATTCTGCCAGGAGGTGCGGCTGTGTCTAAGGACATGACAAAAGGACGAGGAAATACACGTACGTGAGAAGATACTGCTGAGTATTTAAAGGCCCCCGCCGCCGCCGCCCTCTGTGGGCTGAGAGACGAAGGAACACCTGCTTCAGACACACTCTAAGATACTGTTACATTTCCCGATTTCTTCCAGAGTGGAGAAAAGCTCCTCCGGCTACGTTTGGAATGTTCATCGCCGGCTCCTGAAACTGCATGTTGACCACCGAGACACGTGCACATGGACACATCAGTTCCACTGCAGAGAGAGAAGATGAGAACCGGCGTCTGAATCCAACCATATAAAATCTATATACATATATACACGTGTGTAAGAGGTATATTTATTAAGATGGAATTAAGTTATTGTTATTTATTTCAATGCATTTCATGAAATGTTGTGTCCTTATTTATTGCAACGCTTTGGGTTTCCTATGCGGTGCCAAAGCGTCGTCTCCTCACCTAAATCACACAAAGGGATCCAGAATTTGCGACATGATCACCCACATTTTGTCAAATGTGTACTGCCTCCTTTTGATTCCTGGGTATCTCAGTCCATACGTCAGCTTCAAGGTAAACAAGGGGCAGAAAGAGGCAGAGAATGGGACCAAAAATAACTTTTCATTTCAAGTGGTCTCATGTTTTGCGGGGCAGATTTTGTTTGTTTGTTTGTTTGTTTGTTTGTTGTTGTTTGCTTTCTCTGGACATCAGTCTCATCGTCTTCATACGATACTCCAAACCAAGCCACCGCACAACAGCATGTGTTTACTGAGGGCCTGTTTATTTTCAACTCGAGCCCAGATGGATGTCAATCCAGACACATGACCAGAAGTCCCAACATGCTGTAATTGAAATCTAAAACAGGATCTGTAGGTGCCTTTGAGGATCCATCCTTTGAGTACACAGAATACAGAAGCTGCTAGAATGCCTACAGATCAGCGCGCGTTACCCGAAACGTCACTCTGGCCTTGCATGGTGAGCAAAGGCTTTGCAAGCGGCGACTGCTCCAAATAGGCTTTAAAGTTCGCAGCGCCGCCTGTGTTTTTGTCTCAGCTCTGACAGACAGGTCTTACTCCCTGAAAGAGGATTTGAAAGTGATCCCCTAACATGAGTCTTAACCAAATATCCCCACTGGCAAAGGCATTTTGGCAAAGGCCGTTTCGGGAACATCCAGCCACTGTAGCGACTGTCATGAAACCAGTGTAAACATCTCAAGACTGAATGTCTCAACAAAAGAAAATGTTTTGGAATAAGTGTGTGTGTGTGTGTGTGTGGGGGGGGTGTTTAATGGGTTGGCTCAGTGTACTCTCTACATGCAGTGACACGTACAACAAAGCATGCTTTTAAACACCTATCGCAGATATATACATTCAGGATAACAGAGGACTCTTTGACAGCTGTATTTCTGTAGCTCGCCGAGACGCTGAGAAGGGACGGTTTTAAGTGGAACAAAGAGTCCTCGGGTAGGTCTTGATGTTACCACGGATTAGGGACCAAGGTATCTGTGCCCACCCAGCAGCAAGCGAGCCAGCTTTACTGTGTAATCCCCCTGCAAACAGAACAAATCCACTGCATCAAGATGAATTTAGGCCAAACACGACACAGAGAGGGGGGGGAAAAAAAACAAGCTTTTATCACAGCATACCTCATCAATTGGATCATCTTCCCCTTTTACAACTGATTTGTCCGTAAGCTTTTCCAGATGAGAATGTGCAGCCAGGAGACTTCCCGGAAGCCCCGGAGCGTCTCGCTGCTCTTCAATACGTGTACGAGTGCAAACTGTGATCTCTACTGCGCTCATCTCCGTGACCGTCCGCTCAACTGTCTGACCGATTAGTGATCCACTTCTGATGCAGAAAGTCGATTGATCAGTAGCCGTCCTCAATGGTGCATGTACGTTAAGCGCACAAACAGGGCACATAAGTACAACTAGACGACCAGGAAATATGCGTATACGTCTACATAAGCAAAAGGTATCGATGTGAAGGAATCCTCAGTGTTAATGGACGGAAAGGATTCAGGGAAGGACTCGTCAACTCGTTGTGTTCACACCTCTTTGAAAAACAAAAACTGTCATGTCACTTGTTTTGTGTCACAGAACCAAAGCTATCTGCAAACTTTATTTTTGTACAATATTCATTTTATAACTTTTTACAGAATTAAACTTGTTTCTATGAAAACTCTCAGACAGTCTGATGATTCTCTCTCTCAAACGGTGCACCGCAGTGCTTATCTCCCTGGCACGTGCACACAGGCGTCCTGTAAGCGTCCTGTGTATGAAAGGTGGGGCTCCGTGGGAAACGGTGGGTTGTATGTGAGAGAACGCCGGCGCGGGGTCGTACAGTCAACAAAATCTGGCTGCATCGTGCGGCTGATCTGCGAACTAGAGAGCCAAAGAATGTTTCTGTGGTGCAGAGGACAAATGCAAATGCTGATGAGAACGTGGCAGCGGTTCAGACCCGAGTGCCGTGAGGCCCCAGTTTGTGTACTGGGAGATTAGGGCACAGAGTATTTTTGGCATCTGAGATGACACAGCATTTATATAAACTTATGGAAATAATCTTTTGACGTAACCTCAACACTGATAATTACAAATTCAATGTTTACTTTTGCTCAAATATGTAAACATTTTCATTGCGGACATGAACACAAACCTCTCACCTCCTGCTTCTGGCTGAAGATCCATCCTCTCAGGAAGACCTTGTCTCTGAAAAACCTCCCTCGTTGGTTTAGTGATCCATCGTTCTTGTCCTCCAACGCCTCTCAGAGTAATTTTTACAGCCAGTGGAGGGGCTGCCAGGACGCAGAGACATTCAATTGTCCATTTTAAATTTTCTCTGTCTGGGAATCTAGAATTAGATCTCATAAATCACCAGGACGACCTGCAGGTTTCATGTTGTAATAGTGAGTTGTCTTTGATGACAACGTTGCTCTGGGGAGCTCTAAGTCCACAGACAGTAAAACAGGCCTACGTGTGGTGGTTTTCTCCGTCCACAGATATATTTTAGGTTCATTCTGATTCACTGATCAAGGGATGAAAACAAGGACACTTTCATAGGTGTGCTCTGCATCTCAGTTACTCAAACACTGCAGTCTTTTCTTTGCACTGCCAACATGGTCGTAACACGTGACACAAAGGACAAACACTGTAGGAATGGACGCGATCCAGAACCCCCCCTTCAAAAGTAATGTGAAAGTCAGTTGCTGACTTTGGGAATAGTAGTTAACATACTGTTATATCCATCATACAGTTTATTCCAGAACTTTGAGCATTTCTGATAATGACAGAAAACAGTGACCAAAGGAGCCTCATGGGAAAACAGTTTTCAAAAGTGATAATCTATAAAATCCTTCATTGAGGTGGAATATAGGGATTAAAAAATTAAAATTAGTCAACGACTGAAGTGAAATGACCTCCATGTGTCAAATCCAACAAAACTGTGCAGCTCTGAAAACTGAATGGAATCGACAATGAACCTGGACATAAACAATCTGACTGTTCTTACCAGCGCTGATGAACAGAACCAGACCAGAGCATCTGGAGTGGATTTATCAGAGCAGCAAAGAGGGAGAGGACAACATAAACAACATAACATAAACATA
Organism: Aeoliscus strigatus; assembly: GCA_901007665.1. Lineage (NCBI taxonomy): Eukaryota > Metazoa > Chordata > Actinopteri > Syngnathiformes > Centriscidae > Aeoliscus > Aeoliscus strigatus. The sequence continues at coordinate 32,513 of CAAKHB010007213.1, read as the reverse complement.
AACAACATAACAACATAAAATGAAGTCCAAAATCCAGTCAAAACAGATATTTAATGATGAATACAAACCAGAGGAACATAATAATAATAATTATAAAAACTGTTACTGGAAGAAGAAGACTGTACAATTTGGCCATTTAATGGAGTCACAGTGTGTCTGGTGGTTACGTCCAACCACAGGTCCACCTGGAGACTCAGATCTTTCGCTTCTTCCACTCTGGCTCTTTGTCAGCTTCCTCGTCCTCGTCGGACTCCTCTGCAAACAGGGTGTTTGGCTGCGTCCTGAAAGAATCGTCAGACGACAAATGAAAACAGCAAAGAAAACGAATCAACAGCAGAGAGGTGCAAAGTGAACATGATGTGAATATTATGAAGTCAACGGTTAGTAAATTCGCTGACTGGTCGATTCGTTGGCTCATTGCTGGGACTACTAAACGAACGTTTGATGACCCTCCTGGCCGAGCGTCTCGTATTTACAGTCGAGTTAAGATAATTTGGTTGCGACATGTAAAACCACACACATCGAGCTCTCAGCTTTGTTCCCTGCTTGCACGGCCGTCTGGATTTGATAGCCAGCTAAAGCTTCTCATTACTGGTCTTGCTGTCGTTTGAATGTGTACGTGTGAAACCGTACAGCTCTTGAAACATTCATGTGTGACACAGGTAGTATCACAATACAGTACGCGCCACTCGTCTTACACAGTAGGCCAATGAGAGCAAGCACAGAAATAAGAGAAGAGAAGAGAGCGAGGATGGAAGAAACAGCTGTACTGCACAACCGACATCTCTATTTAGTGGGGGGGGGGCGCAATATGGACGAACAAGAGATAGAGAGAGAGAGCCTACACAGCCTAGCCCTAATATTCAGGGTATATTTAGGTATAAATTAGTGTGTATACATACTTTTAGCTACATATATTTAAAACAAATATAATAACATGTTCTTAGGGTGTAAAATGATTGATCTATACTTTTTTCATCTCCAAGACAAATTCACATGAATTCATTCATTATGAATAATAAATTATTACATAAAATAATACAAGTAATGCCTCGATTAAATAATCAATCTGCATACATGTTGATACGATCATTCTAACGTCAGATGAGTGTGCGATTTTCTTACTTTTTGTATGCTGGTGCGATCCAGTAGGGGTTCTCTGAAGCCTCCTTAGCGTGGCGAAGGATGGCCTCTCTTGGGTTACTGTCGTCCGTTTTGTCCAGAGCGATGTTCTTTACGATAAACGACGACAGAGTGCCGCCATGAGCCGCTACTCGGCCTCCACGACCTGTCAGGACACACGGTGGCTCAATGAGTCCAGACTTACGTACAGAAGAAAATAAAGCCCCGCCAGCGGTGGAGGAGAGGAGTATTTCAGAAGGTGTTCAGGGTCATGATGGCGTTAAAGGACACTTTAAAGGACTCGTTCCATACCTGCCTAGCACATACCTTTGACAGGTCTCTCTTAAAGCAATCAACTCCAAATTTGGCCTGTGCCACACCCCTTCAGTTCCATGAAAACCACCCTATTAGTATTTGTCTGATCGTGCTGACAGACGGACCGACAGCCAGTGAAAACATAGCCTACTTGGCCAAGGTAGGAGCAAATCATCAAGAGGAGACACGGCAATCTTTTTATCTTCACAAAAATAAGAAAACATTGACAGGATGATGCCCCTCCATACTTGGGGATTAGCTCCACCAACGAACCCCACCCAACCTCCGCTCGCACACCATCTCTGCATTAATGCCAACAGAAGGAAGAGGTGACGAGTGATGAGGAGTTTCCGCTTAACCAGTTATGTAAAACACAGAGTACTGTGTTTTACCTTCCTTTTTCAGATGCTACTGCTTAAGTTACGTTTTTATTTTATTTTACTGTCTTATACTTTCATGTTTTTTTTTTATTTTTTTGCTTAACCTAAAAGTAATGGATAAAAAAAATGTCAATATGTACTATGTTTTCTATGCAGCAGCTTCCCAATGAATCTTTTATTTATTTTATCTCTTTTATTTAATCTCTGATAGTTTTTCCTTTCTACATTACAATGTAATTTTATTGTCCTGTTTTGATACTAACTTACCTACACTCCACCTATTGTAAATGGTTCTGAATTTCCTACATTACGATTTAGGGGTTCTCGGTTATTTTATTTGTGACAAAGAAAAAATCTGTGACAATGTGTTTGTTCAGTGGAAGAAAAACAATCATTGACATTGTTTTTACTGGTGGAAACAAAACTGGTTGTTGGTAGGAAAAAGTGTAAAGAGTAACCAAATGCTGCTCCAGTGAACCAGCTGGAACATCATCAAGCCGACGATGTCTGGAACCTCGACCTATTGGAATGCACCTCAAACTGCTGCATAGGTGTGGCATCTGGTGAAGTGTGTTTCAAAGCACGCACACACTGACCAACTGTGGGTTGGAGAGAAAGTTCTCCATACATCACTGGGTCCTGACAGTTCGGGCTCCAATGAATCTTGGAGGGGCAACGTGGGAGCGGTGCTGTTACAGACTTCAGCTGGACTGTGTAACCCAGAACACATCTGCCTCCAACCGAGGAGTGTTTTCATCCAACAACTTCACTTTGGAAACAGCTGCAGCTCCTGTAAGTGTGCCGATATGTCCAAAGAGTGTGCGTCACCTGGTCCGGATACGGGCGGCTCGGGTTTGTGGGACTTCTTGGGGTCGAGTCTGTCCTTCTCCAGCTGTTTGCGTGTACTTCGCTGACGGGCCTCTCTGAACATGGGTAAGGCGTGAGCTGGAAACATACAGAAAGACAAACTATGAGAACACAATTCATAGCTGCAAGGAGCTGACCAGCTGAGATATACGGACTGACACATACTTACTCAGATATGGGAATTTCTGAGATTAATAAAGGATCTATCTAGGTGCGACTCAGAAAAATCTAATATCAAGTTTTTCCAGTAATTTAATTCAAACAGGAATACTTTAATGTATTTTGGGTTCATTCAAACAAAACAAATTTGGATAAATATGGCAAACAGCTCCTGACAAAAATCTGGATTAGATAGATATTAGTTTTGTACATTAAACTGTCGTGGTACAGCAAGCAGTTAGACAAATGCACATGCGTGTGTGGAAGACAACAAATTAACACGCTGTATTTCCACTATTTGCACAACACACAGATTAACACACTGAAGTCGCACTATTTATTTTATAAACAAGTCTGAACGGTATGAAGAATGGAATTAAATAAAGTAAATACAACAGTTGTCGTGCAGTTGTGCAGAATTACAATCAGACATTGTGCAGCAGTTCCGTGTGTGTTCCTGTGACAGGAACAGCATCATCGGTGGTTTACTCAAAAATGACCTAAAATATTGTAATATTTTGACATACAGAGCTGCAGTCTCGACGTTAAAATGAAACATTCCTGACAAACACTAAAAACTAAAATGCATTGAGATGCACATGTACAGTTTTCATACAAAAAGAATTCCAACAGTTTCCACTGCTCCACTTTGCAGAGCAGTAACACACACATGTTGACGTATAGTGCACACCAGCATATTCATTATGTCCCTCGTGTTTAGACTCAATCGCGCCGCCACTCTTCACACTTCACAATAAAAGCCCCCAGCACTTAAAACTACCAGTGAAAATGTGTATGAGTACGTGCGAATGAGTGTCCTTAAAAGCGTGGGAGAGCGTGCGCGCGCGCGCATGTGTCTGCGATCATGTGTCTGTGCAAAGTTAGTGTGTGCTCGCACGATTTCCAAAGAGACTCTTTAGTAAAGGGTTAGATAAAGTGATTTTCCATTCGGGAGCGCTGCCGCTGCTCAGTGTTAATTCTTCTCCTCCACGCTCCATTAAGCAAAAAGGTTACTGTTAACAGATTCCCTCGCTTTTCTCAATGGGCCATCACTTGCTTCCTGTCCCTTCTAATTTTCCAGTGCCAGGGCATCAAGTGCGTCACTTGCTGCTTGTGGCAGTCAGATGCCTCCCTACTTCACACCCAGTTGGCAGGGTAATGAAATCACATGATGCATATGAAAAGGCAAATTGTGATGCCCGGCCAATCAGTGGCCAAGTGCCACCAGCTGTTCTCAATCAAGTAGAAGGAAGCGCAAGGCACGCACGCAAGAGATGATCGCCTTGTGTGTTGCGGACGATCTGACAGGTCGGACGCGTGCGTGCGTACGCCGTGGACCAGCAGGAGATCACACCGGCAGTGGTGGGAGAGGCGGCAGTCCCCAGCGTGATCCAGTGTTACTGGAAACACATGACAGCCGCGTGGTCGCCCTGCAGCTGTCAATCCACTCATCCACACCCCACTCCATCAGCTAATGGGCCAGCGAATGTCACATCTCATTCCTTGTAAATCCTCCAGAGGAAATCGTCAGTTTAAGACAGTGAGAAAGATGAAAAGTCTTTTTCATCCGACCCTTAGTCTGAAATGGAAATCATGCATGTGTGTGAAGCTCCATGTGTCTGTATGGACAGTGGCACTTACGTGTGATGATGTAATTTTGCGTCAGCGTCTCTGCGTGTTTCTGTTTCTGCTTGCTCTTCACCACACACAGCTTAGCCCCCCTGTAAAAGAGCAAGGTAATGCTATAAATTACAGAAAAACAACTGCGATATTATACAGCACTGTATCTTTGCATCAGTACCGGATCAGCCGGTTCAAATGTGAGTTCAGAATATAAATTAACCTCAACACAGACGCATTCATCTTCTTTTTAATTGCTTCAAAATGATCTCAGTGTAGTGGTTTCGCTGCCATTGTTATCACGGTTCTGTTAAGCTACTGGCAATTGAAGTATCAATTTGTATTTATGTCTGCTGCCTCTTTCTTTTTCTCCCGTTATAAGTTCCTTGACTCACCCCCCTGTTACTTTCTTGGGTGCTTTTGAAACTGCATACTGTAGTAGCAGTGAGCACTAATTTGGCCCAAATTCAATATGTAGTATACAGTATACGAAACAATGAATTTCTATCATTTGAACTGTTTATATGTCACTTTATCAACTTTTAAAAAGAAAATAATGTGGTAAAGTAACACTTTACATTCCGGACATATGGTCAGTTTATCCAAATAACACTAGTTTGGAACTTTGCTCCAACATTGTCGGAGATGAGAAGAGCCACCGATGAAGCCTGGAGCAGCTAGAAGTTGACAGCTAACAGCTGGGGAATACCAACGGGATCGGCGGTCAACATACGTCGTCAATGAACTGACCTGCAGCTCTGCAGGAGAGTTAATACTGACTGATAGACAAATGTATATAGTGGTATGCAGTATGTACTGAGGTAGTATCCACATGAAGTCTTGGATCTGCTTGAGATTTCTGGGGCTGTAAAAGGAAGTTTGTCCTCACCTAAATCGCTCAGAGCTTGCTCATGAGGATGTTGAGGTTCTATTAGTCAGTGTGCTAAGCATCATGAGATAACCATTGTGAATTGTCACTATACAAATCAAACCTGACTGGACTCTCTCTGCTGTTTGTGATCACTGTTCAAGCAAACGAATCCACATGCTGCTTTGAACTATTGCAGGGGCTGTCGTCTCATATTCTGTAATGAGACTTAGTGAAATACAAGATACCTGTATGCCCAGTTATATATTTAGGCTATGTGTGTGATACTGCGTTTGAATCTCACGGCTTGCGGCAGTCAAATACCCATCTAATTCCCAACCCACTGGCACGGCAATGAAAATCACATGACGCACACTGAAATGGCGTTCGTAATGATACAGCCAGTTTTGTCTTCTTGGTGATCTCCGCCTATTGGTTTACACAAACTGAGCAGACAGCCGAGTAGGATGAATTCATTGCTGGTTTTCCTGTCTTCAAGGGACAAACACCGGTCTTTTCAATTATGATTCAATCTGTAAATACCTGTGGCTTTTGACGGGGTCATAGTAAACCTTGGCCAGTCCATTTCCAGTTCCCACCATTATCTGGTTGAGTTTTGGGTGCCACAGACAGCGAACAACACTCTGGAACACACACACACACACACAGAAAGGCAGAAACAAGTTATACTTATTGTTTGCAAAAGGAGGTGATAACTATGGGGAAAGGGAGTTTGCACTCCAATGTGGGTCACATTTGCCAGGCTTTCTTGTTTCTCCATCGATACAAAGCACCAATCTTATCTACAGTGTGACCCAGGTTGACTGTGGAGCAGTGGCGATCAGCCTCAGCATGCTCTGCTGGTCGAGCTGACTATATTTGGTTATTAGGATGAGGGCTGGATCCTTTAGTCTGTGTGTGACAGATGGCCCAGTGCCAACAGGCAAATGTGACCACATTTATCCAGAGGTGTGTGTGTGTGTGTGTGTGTGTGTGTGTGTGTGTGTGTG